>PISX010003655.1:0-133955 GCA_004024625.1 Mellivora capensis | reverse complement strand
CACTTTAAAAATGGGAAACACTGTAAAACTATAAAATGGTGCTATTATTATTACATATTTTGCTAAAGAGCTCAAATTTTGTAAGATCCTTGTACAGCTGCCTGCCACTTTCTCATGTTGTGGTATGTTCTTTGGAAGGAAAAAGGAACATAAGATTAGTAGATAGTAAGTGAGTGTTTTGTGTTGGTGACAGTTTTCAGAGTCATTTAGGTAAGCAGACAAAAGTATTTAAGAGGGAAGGATTTTGCTACAGAAGCATCACTAAAGCAGGGGTTTAGCCAGTATCTAGGAAGAAGGATTGAATGAAAAGCTGGAAAAGGTTATAGGAAAATAAATTCTGTTAAAAGAATTTTAACTCAAAAAGGTTGTCCCACATGTTAGAATTTAATAATATCAAATGTTGCTTGCATGAAGCCTTATTTTTGGAATATGAGTCTATTATTTTTCCAGTTTAACCTGCTATATTCTTGTCTGGATATAGACTCTGTCACTAGAGTGTACCCTCATAGAAAACTCTTTTGTGTTTCAGCTTGTGAGGTAGTTGAGGCCTGGTAGATGGTTTAAGAGATGAGATAGGTAGAGTATGGGAGATAAATGAGATCTATCTATGAAGAATAGCTTGAGCAACTTGGTAAAATGGGGAACATTTGAGGTGGAGGAGATGTGTGGGAAAGAGTAAGAATTTTGGTTTTCAGCTTCTATAAGACTTAATCTACTTGTAGAGAAGTGTAGCACACAGCGTAGTATCAGTGTTTAAACATGTATTTTGGAGTCCAGAGACCAGTTCCACCATTTACTTAGCTGTGTAACCTCAAGCAGGTTATTTTACCACAAGTCTTCATTTTCTTATTATTGAGACAATCATAAATCCTCATAGAGTTAATATAAAAATTAAAGATAAAGTATAGTACCTGGGGACCACCGGGTTGGCTCAGTGGATTAAAGCCTCTGCCTTCAGCTGAGGTCATGATCCCAGGATCCTGGGATCGAGCCCCACATCGGGCTGTGCACTCAGCGGGGAGCCTGCTTCCTCTTCTCTCTCTGCCTGCTTCTCTGCCTACTTGTGATCTCTCTCTGTCAAATAAATAAATAAAATCTTTAAAAAAAATGTAGTACCTGGGACATAGTACCAAATAAAATTTCATTATTGATATATGTGAATCTGACAGTAAGATTTTGCACTCTTTGCACACAGATGTGTGGAGTAAGAGGAAAAGATAACCGTTAAATAGATTATCTTTATTTAATATAAGTTGTAGATATATTTTTAAAGTTTGTATTCATTTTGTATGGCATATTTTACACCACATTTTCTTATATTCTACTTATTAATCCAAAATAACATTTTTGGACAATCTTTTAAAAATATGATTTATTAATTTCTTTAGCTCTATTTTGACAATGACCAGTATGACTTGCTCCAAGCCATCTGCTTTGATTTGGGAAGAAGACTGTTTATTTACATTTGGTACATTTAGGTGAGTGGTAGCAGAAAAAGCTTGACCTGAAGGGCCTGTATCCTTCAGCCACAGCAGAGTACAAGAAGAGCTATAAAACTGCATATTTTGATCAGTACTTAGGTAGAAGGAGAGAACTGTAGTTGAAAGCAAGAGGAGGTGGAGTGGAATGGGATGTACACAGGATAGTCTGAGGCTAGGTAAGGAAGGAAGGACAGCTTATATCACCAAAAAGAGACTCTTACTGAGTTCAGTCTTTACCTACACTCAGATACTGAAACATGAATCTCACTTCATCACTTTTCTCCCTAGTTCTGTTGGATTCTTCTCCAACTACAAGAGAAAGACTTAGCACATCAGGTTAAACTGTGAATAAGTTTTCTTATAGGGTTATTCGTTGTTAGATGTAGTGGTTAGGTTCTAATATAGTACTATTCATTTGATAAGTTACTGATAAAGTTTTTTGAGCTAACTTTGGGGACTATAAGCACCTTTTATAAAATTATCTGTTGTGGAAAATAGGTAACTACCTGACAGATTTTATAATAAAATTAGTATACAGTCTATAAACTCATCCTTATGGTAATCAAGTAGATTACATTTTTTAATATGGAAAATAAGTGTCATATGTCCTCCTTTCTAGAGGAGAACCTGAATGTCTTCAAATTATTGCATGTTACTGGTTTTTTCCCAAACTTAAATAATCTTTTTTTTTTAAAGATTTTTATTTATTTGACACAGAGAGAAATCACAAGTAGGCAGAGAGGCAGGCAGAGAGAGAGGGGGAAGCAGGCTCCCCGCTGAGCAGAGAGCCCGATGCGGGACTCGATCCCAGGACCCTGAGATCATGACCTGAGCCGAAGGCAGAGGATCAACCCACTGAGCCATCCAGGCGCCCCCAAACTTAAATAATCTTAAATCCTTTTTCTCTTGTAGCATCTTGTAGCATTGTTTAGAATTAGTCCATAGTTAATTAGTCTGGTCATGTTGAGAGCCTGAATGACTCAGAACCCCACTGGAAAGAAATATGCTTAATTAAGGAAAAATCATCAGTCCTCAGCGCTCTTACTTCCTTTCACAGTGTTGCCTCATGGCTCTAATCTTAGATGCATTCATACTTAACTACTAGATCAATGCAAGAACTATAGGTGTGTTTAGATGAGAGAGCAGTTATTATAATATCTTAAAGAATTGAGAAGTGTCTCATGCTAGTTGTCTAAAAATGACTGTAGGTGAAAAATACTTTAAAAGTCATTAGAAGTCATTTTGAAATATATGCTATGTAAAACACGGAAGTAATTTGGTGTAGCCAAAACAGTTGTAAAAATAATCTGAAAATACTAAACTCGTTTACAAAATTGGAGAAAGGGGAAAAAAAACCTGACTAATCTTGTTATTTTGACAGCCATTATTGTTCTGATATGTTTATTGTTCTTTATCAGATACACATTTTGAACATTCACTTTTTAAACAAATATTTATTGAGTGCTTCTTTTGTCAGGCCCCGCTCTTATGCACTTGGGGTTATAGCAGCGGCAGTCTCTGCACTCTGTGGGACTCATATTCTGCATAATAAGAAGAAGATAATATTTAATGTGTCAGGAGGTAATACATATGAGAAAGAATGAGAAGAGTGGAGAATTGCTATTTTACATAGAGTGGTTAGGGAAGACATTTCTGATAAAGTGACATTGAACCACCTATAGGACATGAGTGAAATATATGGATATCTGGAGAAAAGAACTTCATGAGCAGAGAAAACTGAAAGAACACAACCCCTGATGTGAGAGCTTTCTTGCTGTGTTAAGGGACAGCAAAGAGGTCATTGATTATGTGTACATACAATTTTCTATTTGTTAATCATTACATTTATTAAATACAGATTCATTTTAAGTAACAGAAGCTTCATTAGGCACCTCACTTAGGAAGGGGAAGTAAAGTGTTATGGCAGAAAGAGTCCAATAATAAGAAGTTGAGACATAGGGGTGCCTGGGTGGCTCAGTGGGTTAAAGCCTCTGCCTTTGGCTCAGGTTGTGATCCCAGGGTCCTGGGATCGAGCCCCACATCAGGCTCTCTGCTCAGCGCAGAGTCTGTTTCCCTTCCTCTCTCTCTGCCTGCCTCTCTGTCTACTTGTGATCTCCGTCTGTCAAATAAATAAATAAATAAAATCTTTAAAAAAAAAAAAAGTTGAGACATAGGGGTGAATCAGAATCCCCAATAACTGAAATTATGAGCATGAGTTAGGAATTTGCCAAAGGAAATTATGGGGGAGAAATGAAGTATTGTTCATCTGGGAATAAAGTTTTCCCTATGACTCTGAGACCTTGGACCTCAGTTTCCTCACATACATAAGGCTTAGACTAGATGTCACTAAGAGTCTCTCTTAATAACTTTTTAAAGCCCTTTCTTGCAGCAAATAGAAAATGGAAGACAGCTCCCCATACCTTAACTAACTTGCTTTCCATTTACATCTTTTGTTCATGCCATGTGTTGTTTTCTGTCCTGTTGGCTGCGGACCTGATCACACCTCTGTAAACTGAGCATCGTATCTGAAAGAACAGCTTAGCAGTGATCTGCTGACACTGTCTCTGTTGTGTTACCTACTGGGAGGGAGTATATACCTGCTAAGAGGGTATCCAGTTTGGAACAAAGTATAAAAGCCAAAAGCCCTTAACTGAGCTATAGATAGAATTTATCCCTGTTGTGATAAGATGGTATCCAAAACTTTGCAGTTCCTGAATTTAGGAAGAAGTATGCCAGCTTTAAGTCTGTTCTATTGTGAACGGGCAGAAAAGGCAGGAAACGGGGTATTATACTTCCAAAAAATATATTCACTTCAGAAATTTAGATATTGAATCATTTTAAATGTGCAACATAAACATTACTTGTATCCCTAGGAGTCTGGGCTTTATCCATGTATTCTCTGTATTTTAAAACGAAACTGATAGGGTTTCTCTATGGGAAATTTCCTTTTTTTCTTTTTGTAAGTCCTATGAAGCAGAGATTCTTATTTCTTGATGTTGTTGTTAGCAGTCTTCTAGATTAAAATATGTTTAAAGGCTGTCCCATTATTACTTTTTTTTTAATGTAAACAATCCCAACTTTTAAGAATATGTGTCCCTGGGGCACCTGGGTGGCTCAGTGGGTTAAGCCTCTGCTTTCAGCTCAGGTCATGATCTCAGGGTCCTGGGATCGAGCCTCACATGGGGCTCTCTGCTCAGCAGGGAGCCTGCTTTTCCGTCTCTCTCGCCTCTCTGCCTAATTGTGATCTCTGTCAAGTAAATAAAGAAAATCTTAAAAAAAAAAAAAAAAAGAATATGAGTTCCTGGCATCCTCTTTTTCTTATCTGCAGTTAAAAAAAAAATCCAAACTGTCCCGGACATGGAGAATATGACATTTCATAACAGAACATCCTTATCTTGTGCATATTTATTTTATTTTGGTTAAAGACTTCATCCGTACTGTATTTTCACAAGCCACAGGCATAAGCTTTTTTAAAAATCTAAACTGGAAAAATGCAGTTAACCAGAAAAATCTCCATTCCTCAAGCTTGTCAGTTAAATGAGTTAGCATAGTAAAAAATCTACTCTGTCCAGAAATGGCAATTAGACTCAGTATGTGTTTCTTACTCTGTCATTTGTTACTGTTTTCCTGAAGCACTTAGAAAAGAATTCTGAAACTTGTGATTAGGCTTAGCAGAAAAGAGGTACAGTTGATCAGTGATATATACTAAATGTGATATATACTAAGTGATATATACTAAGGCTGCAGAAAGAACCATAGCAAATCACATGCCATGTTCCTAAACTTGCAATTGGTTTTCCAACAGTTCTACCAAAAATATTGTTATTTACTTTAATAAAGCTTTTAATTTTTAAAAGACTGAAATATTTTAATATTTCTAAAAATATGTACAAATAATATAGCAAGCACATGTGTACTAAAGACCCAGATTTATTTAATCTTTACATTTTGCTTTAACTCAGGTTGTTTTTAAATAAAACATAGGGCACCTGGGTGGTGCAGTTGGTTAAGTGTCCGACTTATAGTTTTGACTCTTAGTTTGGGCTCAAGTCATGTTCTCAGGGTCCTGAGATTGAGCCCTGCATGGGACTCCACAGCTCCATACCAAGTCTGCTTGGGATTCTCTTTCTCCCTCTGCCCCTCCCCCTTGTGCTCATTCTCTCTCTCTCAGATAAATCTTTAATTAATTAATTAATTAATTAATAAAACAGTAAAAGTAAAGGTGAAGCCTCTCTTTAATTAGAATTTCATATATAGGTTTTTATTGCTCCCTTGTGACCTGCTGGTTCTCTTTCTATTACAGTTAATTGAAAAAGAGGGGTGCCTGGTGGCTCCGTCAGTTAAGCATCCATCTTGATTTCAGCTCAGGTCATGACATCAAGCCCTGTGTCTGGCACTTCGCTCAGCATAGAGTCTGCTTGTCCCTCTTCCTCTGCTCCTCCTTTCACGTGCTCTCAGGCATGCTCTCTTTCTCTCTGAAATAAATCTTTTAAAAAAGAAAAAGTGCTGGAGGCAGGGCATCTGGATGGCTCAGTTGATTGAACTTTGGGCTCTTGGTTTCGGCTTACCCCCTGATCTCATGGGTCGTGAGGTCTAGCCCCTCTCCCCCACTTTAGGCCCCCACCTTGGCCTCCATGCTCAGTGAGAAGTCGGCTTGAAGAGTTCCTCCCTTTGCCCCTCCTACCACTTGTGCTCGTGCTCTCCCTCTCTAAAGTAACTCTTGGGTCACATGGGTGGCTCAGTGGGTTGGGGCCTCTGCTTTCGGCTCAGGTCATGATCCCAGGGTCCTGGGATTGAGTCCCGTATCGGGCTCTCTGCTCAGCAGGAAGCCTGCTTCCTCCTCTCTCTCTCTCTCTGCATGCCTCTCTGCCTACTTGTGATCTCTCTGTCAAATAAATAAATAAATAAATCTTTAAAATAAATAACTTTTTTTAAAAAGCTAGAATTTGCTCTAGCTGAAGTCTCTCTTTTGAATTTATTTTTAACAAATTAAATCCAACTTGATATATTCAGATAAAATTTTTTAAAAACTTTAATTTAGTGCTTAAAATAACTTTTCCTGGGAATATAAGTGAGTGATTTGAGGCAATTTTTAAAATACAACCATAACAGCCATATTTTACTTAATTCAGAAAAGTTTTCAGCAATATCGCAACAAGTCTTTTGGAAGTTACATGTGTCTCATTGTTGGACTAGACTTCTTTCCTATCTTTTCCCAAAGAAAGCCTTTTTTTAGGATGAGTAAAAATAATCCAAAATGCTTAAGCAAATGCCCATATCTGATTATCTTGAAGTGATTTGATGGCAGAGTTGTAAACAAAATAACAGAGAAATTTGATTAAAGGAGATTTAGATTCAGGAAAGTAACTTCAGGTGGGCTTATTACTGTCATTAGTTTAAGAGTTGATTAGCAGTTACCTAAGACTTGGTTATGTCTCTGTTGTAAGCTCCTAAGGGGCTAGGTTTACTTCTTTTATACCTTGGTTGTGTACCCTCACCCCCACCCCCATCCCCAACCCTGCCCCTATGTAATTACGAATTCAGTAAAATTTACCAGCCAGTAGAAGTCTTCCTATAGAACAAAGAAAATTAAGGTAGCATTTTACTACTCGGTCATGTTTTTCAGACCTGGGTTCTTGTCCTAGCAAGTAAAACTATGTACTATTTGGCAAGCACCCCACCTAAGAATTTTTTAATCTGCAAAATAGGGTTAGATTATATCCTTCTAAATTCGCACCCCTTTTTTTATTTGGGGATCTGCATTTTATCTATTTTTATAGCTAGACCTTTGGAAAGAGGTGAAATTTGGACTTTATTGTACAAATCAAGTTACTTATTCAAAGTCCAAAGATTCTTACAGATTACATTGTTTCATTAGATTTTGAAATATTAAATTATTATTACAATATAACTGGATCATTAGGACTTGAAATCTTTTGAGAATTTCTTTTTATGAAAAGATTTTAGCCTACTTAAAATGCTCTTTGTCACTTTGTACTATAAAATTATAGTCAGTATTTCTAACCTTTTGTTTAATCACCTGTTCTTGGGCTCCATGGTTTTGGGGAATGGAACTGGTATTTCCTGTTTGATGGAACTAGATAGCATCACACTCCAGTACATTATTGTTACATATAAAATTTAAATTCCAATTTTCAGCAAGTCGGTGGGGGTGCTCTTTAGTTGTAAAGATTGTAAAATACAAATAAAAGTGGATATCTAAAGTGGAAACTTTTGGGGAGAAAGATGTGTTAAACTGTAAGAATTCTAGAAGTTTAGAAGGTTTTCTATAGGCAGTACCTATTATACAAATTAGTATAGTCATAATCCAAAACCCTAAAGCTCTGCTGTTGCCTTTGAAAGCCTTTAGGTTGTTTGTTTACTCTCCAAAAGGGAGAAAGCTGTGGGGAAAAAAGCACTAGAGGAACTGATCTTAGAGCAGAGTATGCCGGATACTAACTTCTTTCTCCACTTTACCTTTCTTTGGGGTACCTTTCTTTGGGATACCTGGCTGTCTAAGTTGGTAGAGCATGTAGCTCTTGATCTTGGTCCTGAGTTCAAGGCCCATGTTGGGGATAGAGTTTACTTTTTTTTTTTTTTTAAAGATTTTATTTAGTTATTTGACAGAGAGCAAGATCACAAGTAGGCAGAGAGGCAGGCAGAGAGAGGGGGGGAAGCAGGCTCCCCGCTGAGCAGAGAGCCCTATGCGGGGCTCAGTCCCAGGACCCTGAGATCATGACCCGAGCTGAAGGCAGAGGCCTAACCCAGTGAGCCACCCAGGCGCCCCTAGAGTTTACTTAAATAAGTAACTTTAGTAACTAGTTATTTATATCTATTGGAATAATTTCAGCAATAGTGCTTTTCTCAGAACACCTTAGACAACTGTCCCAAAAAGTTTGGATTAAGGAATATGAAGGTCATTTTGCAGTTTAGAGCACTTTGTAGGATAGGGCAGCCTAGGGGAGATGCTAAAGTGGAAGATTGAATTAACGAGAGTAGACCAAAGGAGAAGTAACAGTATTGAGAAGGACAAAGGAAGGAAAGTATTAACATCAAGTGTTTCAAATTTCTGCCTAGGGCTCAGCCTGTTAAGCATCTGACTCTTGTGGTTCAGGTCCTGAGCTCAGTCATGAGCTCCGTGGGTGGTGGGATCAAGCCCTGCCTTGGGCTCCGTGCTCAGTGTGGAGTCTGCTTGAGCTTTCTCTCCCTCCTGCTTGCACAAGCTCTCCTCTCTCTCTCTCTCTCTCTCTCAAAAAAAAAAGGGGGGGGATCTGGGTGGCTTGTGGGTTAAAGCCTCTGCCTTTGGCTCAGGTCATGAACTCAAGGTCCTGGGATCGAGCCCCGCATCGGGCTCTCTGCTCAGCAGAGGCCTGCTCCCCCACCACCTCTGCCTGCCTCTCTGCCTACTTGTGATCTCGGTCTGTCAAACAAATAAGTAAATCTCTTAAAAAAAAAAAAAAAGAAAAGAAAAGAAAATTAAATATTTCTGCCTAGCATTCACTCTTACCAAAGTTAATAGAACAGAAATATCTTCTTTGCCTTTTGTACTCTCTGATTTTCTACTCTTGGGGTACAAAGCGCAAGCTTCTATTTGGATTATAAGTAAGCTGTATTGTCTAGTAATTGGACTTTTGAGGACCTTAGTAGTGTCTGAATAGTACTATCCAATAGAAATATAATATATAACACATATGTCATTTAAAATGTTCTAGTAGCCACATTTTAAAAAGTAAAAAGACACAGATAAGAGTAAGCTTAATATATTTAGCCCAGTATATCCAGAATATCATTTCAGTGTGTGATCAGTACAAAAAAGTCATTGACGTATTTTCCTTTTTTTCATACTAAGACTTAAAAATCTGTATTGTGCAATTATAGCATATCTTAATTCAGACTAGCCACATTCTAAGTGTTCAGAACCAGTGGCTATTGTTTTGAATACTGCAGATCTAAAACATAGTTTTAGAATAAAAATGTTTCACAAGTTCTAAATCATAAACAGATTTTTGGAACACAGTCTAAAAACTCAGTTGACCTCTCTGAGCCTTGGTTTCCCCTTCTCTAAAAGTAGAGGGTTGGACTAGGTGAACTCTCAAATTTCTATGAGTTCCAACATTATATGTGTCTAGAAAACAAACTAATGGTATTTTGGTATTGATTGTAGTATTTTTATCAGTAGCATCTCACAGAATTTCTTCTTTCATAATTAAGCTGTCATTGATCAGATTTATTTAGGGGCACTTGGGTGACTCAGTTGATAAAGTGTCCAACTCTTGATTTTGGCCCAGGTCATGATCTCAGGGTTGTGACCGTGCTGGGCATGGAGCCTGCTTAAGATTCTCCTTCTCTCTCCACCCCTCTTCCCTCCCTCCCTCTCTTAAAAATTTTTTTTATTGGCATAAACTTGTAAGTAGTAAAGCTGGAGTTCAAACCAAGGTCTGACTTGATCACAGATCTTGTATTCTCTCCACTATACTGTATAGCCTCCCGCTCAGTCCAAGGAATTTTCACAGTGCCAAGTAAGAAATAAAATGTTGAGATTTATTACATTTCACTAAAAAGCAGCTTCATTATTGAATAATGAAAAGCTCTATACTGTGTTTACTAATTATCATGATAGTTTAGTAATTTCTTTTCCTCTGCTTGTTGTTCTGGAACATCAGAAAAATATAACTGATCTCATAATCTTCCTTGGTCCCATGGCCCATCCCTTCTTGACTTTCGTGGTACTGTAGTTTTACAGTGAGAAAGGCTTAGAAGGTAGCATTGGGGTAAAACAGATAAATGGACTGTAAAATCCTTTGTGTAAGGTCAAGAAGTCTGACAGTCTCAAGAACAAGTTTGCAGTGAGAATCTGTACTCAATAGTGGTTGAGGAGAAAAGAGACTCTTCTTTGACTGTATTTTACCTGATTCCCAAGGTAAAAACTGTATTCTTTATTAAAAACAAAACACAACAGTTCAGACTGTGGTATGCAGGCCAAAGGTATGTTTTCACATGGTATTTCCCCCCTTTTTTCCCCACAGGGATTAAATATTTAAGAATTGGGAGATACAACAATAAACTATAGATTTCCCATTTCTCTTTAAAAAAAAAGGGGGGGGGAGTACCTAGCAACACTAGGCCCACACGTTTCATGGACTTAAAGTAGCTACTGCCTCCCTGACGAGCCTGGGGTGTGCCAGTAGTCCCAGAGTCCCAGTCAGTCATCCTGTATTCTTTTACTGCTCTCATTTACATTTTCTGTGTGGGCCAGTAGGTAAGTCAATTTGTGACCCCTGTTTTAAAGTGTACATGATAGGAGCATCTGGATGGCTCATTCAGTGAAGCACCTGGCTTAGGCTCTGGTCATGTAGGGTCCCCTGCTGAGCGGGAAGCCTGCTTCTCCCTTTCTCCTACCCGCCCCCCCCTCCACCATGTGCTCTCTTTCTCTCTCTGCTCTCTCTCTCAGGTAAAATCTTTTTTAAAAAGTGTACATGATAGAATGACAATTCTAGTTTATTTGCCTATACATACTATTCTGTGGACAATTTAAAGATTATGAAGAAATACTATAGTGTGTTAAATCACATACTGTAAGCAGTTCCTAGACAAGGTTCAGAATGGTACAAATCATTCTCAAATGGAAGGGAATAAATACTTGTTGAGGACCTCATATTACCCCTTACAGTATGATGTCTTATTTAGTGAATCATAATTGCAGGTGGTAAGTAGTTAGTATCATTTTGTGTATTAGGAAAACTAGGCCAGAGTCACACAGCTAGTCATTAGTAAAGCTGGAATTTACATCTTGATCAGTCTTTTCCCAAAGCTCATGTTCTTTCCACTATAATGGATTGCCTCCCTCAATCTTAGGAATTATTCATGGTTCCTAGATTATGTATTTGGCCCTCAACATATGTACTGCCAGCTTCCTGACATGCTTTGCCATTTTTATGTTAGAAAAGTTGACAAGCACTAGATAGTTTCTTTAGAAAGCACTAGATAGTTGCTTTTACTTAGTTGCTTGTGCTGCTAAGGGTAAAGAATCATTGACAGAGGAAGCAATATGGTATTCTGAGCTGTCCTATTAGCAAAGGAGAACTTTTGTTTTCTTTGATAATGCTGTTACTAAATCCATTCCTTTGCCTGGACATCTAATCTCATCTAAGTGGTAGAAACATCTGCTAATAGTTTTATTTTTTCATCCAGAAAACATTTATGACACACGCCTTTGATAAAGATTCTGCGGGAAATTCCAAAGGACAGGATATCTGCCTCTAAGAATTTATATATACATTTTTTAAGATTTTATTTTCAAGTAATCTCTACACCAGTGTGGGGCTCAAATTTACAACCCCAAGATCAAGAGTCACATGTTCTACTGATTAAGCTAGCCAGGGACCCCAAGAATTTATATTCTTTAAAAAAAAAAAAGAAAAGAAAGAACGAGGGAAATTATATAAGTAATTATATATAATTACTTATATAGGAAAGTATATAAGTAATTATAAGATAAGAAAGTAAACTATACAAAAAAAGGACAAGAGGATGCCGATAAAGATGATTGCAGAAAAGAAGTAGTTACAGCTGGTAATCATCTAGTTCTCATCAAGTCCTGCAATGCTAAAAATTATCAGGAAGCAGAGCCCACTCTTAGGTTCAGAAGTAATAAAGACCTGTATCATGTGGTGTGAAAACTGTGGCGTGGGAGGTCTTACCCTGTTCTTAGATCTAACCATGAGGCCAAACACAAGTGAGTAATAATAATAAAAATAACTTGAACTTCTCACCCATAATAAGCACAAATACTTGCAGACATTCATCAAGTAATTTATCTTTCCTTCTTCCATGGTTCTCATTATACAAACTATTGAATTATTATATATTCTTATTCTTGGTAGCTTAGGTCATTATTAGAGGCCCTAGAGTTGTATCAGCCTATGGTTGATGACCACATTTTCAGTCTCTTCCTGCTGTTTTTTCATATCCTGCCAAACAAGTTCGTAATTGCTGAACACATGCTATCCTTTTGTACTCAGGTCCCTTACTTTCTCCTTCCTGTTTAGGTTTTCTTGTGGCCATTTCACCATCACTGTCACCATCTACTAAACTTAGCTATTTGTTGGTCATTGGGATGCTGGGATGGAGGACGGGTGTTGTTTTTTGGTTTTTGTTTTCAAGAAACAGTCTCATCTGTTCAGGGAAGTTTTGTTTCATTTTATAAAAGGTACACAATAAATATTGATTTTAGACTTTAGCATCTTTAGTTTTAGATTGTTGCAGATCTTATAAACAACTATTGCTTTATAAGAGCTATCATGGAACCTGTACTGCTAATTTAAAAAAAATATTTCCTAGTACTGTCTTAAAACTGTTAGTGTATTGTAATTGAATTAAATTGTTTAGACCCGGGGCACCTGGATGGTTCAGTCAGTTAAGCATCTCCCTTTGGGTCAGGTCATGATCCCAGGGTTCTGGGATCAAGCCCCAAATTGGGCTCCCTGCTTGGCGGGAAGCCTGCTTCTCCGTCTCCCCCTACCCCTGCTTGTGTTTCCTTTCTCACTGTGTCTCTGTCAAATAAATAAATAAAATATTTTAAAAAATAGTTTAGACCCAACCCTGATTGTTGGCACAGTCGTGAAGTGAGGGAAGTTGGTCTTCTTTCCCTTCTAGCTGTACTCACTATATGTGGCAGAGCTCTTGTTCCCTCTCCACATCCTGACTTATGATGCTGTATGACTCCTCTCCTCATGGTGTAGTCTCAGGCCATGTTTTTTGTATGGCTCATTAAACATCAGTAGGTTGGTGCGCTTGGGTGGCTCAGTCGGTTAAGCATCTGCCTTCAGCTCAGTTCATGATCCCGATGTTCCAGGATCAAGTCCTGCATTGGGCTCTCTGCTCAACAGGGAACATGCTTCTCTTTCTGCCCCTCCCTGCACTCGTGCTTGCTTGTGTGCTTGTTCGCGTGCGCGCTCTCTCTCTCTCTCAAAAAAAATAAAATCTTTTTTTTTTTTTTTAAATCAGTAGATTGATGAAGTAATGTGGTAGACATGATTGTTGTCTGCCCTGATAATCTGTTTCTTATTTTCAACTGTTAGGAAAACTTTCATTATGATTATTTTTTCCATTTTTCTACCTCAGCTTTCCTGGCCTTCTTGTTTAGTTTAGTTTAATTGTGAAAATAGTTATTCTCATTTAAGGAAATGACCAGTAGTTTTTCCTGCAATGTTTAGACAAGGTCTTTATATAAAAATAATTATGTATAATAAGAATAGAACTATGAACTAGCTATTTTTTGTCTTGTTCTTACTATATTACTTATATATTACTATATCACCATAGTAATCCACTTTTCTGTGATTATTCAGAAAATTGACTTTAACTTTTTTGTCTTGTGTTTCAACAGAAGGAGAATATGTTAAGATGTTTATGCGAGGTCGGCCAATTACAATGTTCATTCCTTCTGATGTTGAAAACTATGATGACATCAGAACAGAACTGCCTCCTGAGAAGCTGAAACTGGAGTGGGTGTATCCTTCTCTACTGTGGCAGCAACTTTGTTTGCTTTGTCTTTAGTTTAAGAAAAATTCATTTACCTAACCTCTATCAAAATTATCTTTATAAAAAAAAAATAATAAATGTAATCTCACAACCACTTGAGAAAGTAAAGAGTTACTTCTCATCCTTCACATATTATATATATTTTGCTCTTAGCAATTTAAAACCACCCAAATTCATATCTTTGGATAGGGCAAGTGGTATTGTATGAACACTGTGGCAGCTACTTGTAGTGTGGTAGAGAAGGCATTGGACTGGAATGGGAAGACTAGTGTTTGAGTCTCAGCTCTGCCACCCCCACAATGAACCTTCCCTTATAAAAAGAGGTTAATAACTCCTACTTTACTGAGCTGTTGTAAGAATTAAATAAGGAAACATCAGTTAAGCATTTTATAACTTGCGAAATAATGTAAATTATTTTAATTTATTAAGAGCTCAAATTAATATGATTGATTCTAATTCCAGAATTAACTTCTCAGCCAGACTTTGTAAAAAATGACTATATAAAAGAGCTCCCATAATTTCACTTAGAAATTTTTCTCTTAGAACCTTTGAGAAACTCCATGAAGCAGAATGGAGCTAGTAGCTCCACCTCCCGTTTTCTGCCTCCATTCTCCTCTACACTCTTTTTTCCCTACCCTTTCATTCATTCCCTCATTTCTGTAGAAATTAGCTTGGGAAAACTCACCAATCCTGTAATTCTGTACAACTTTTTAATAAACACTCTGCCTGTCAAACTGTGCCTGTCTGTCTTACTCATTATTTAGGTCAAGCACAAATGTCATTTTCTCAGCCTTTCTTTTGATCCCTCTCCTCACTTTCTCTCCATTTAAATTAGGTGTTCCTTCTATGCTTTCTCCTGGGATGCTGTTACTTTTCCTTCCACAATTTCTAATGATATATTTGGTCTTTGTTTTTGTCATCTTTGAGAGAGCATAATTTTCAGGGACACAGGCCTCGGTTTTGTGCAGAACTGTATGTTCAGCCTGTGCCTGCCACATGTTAGGAACTCAATATGTATTTGTCTGGGGAATGAGGAAACTTAAGATTTATGCACATTAAAAACTCGGGATTGCACCTTGGATAGTGGTAGGACTTGAGTTTCCTAGCTCTGATGCATTCCTGTTTTCTTTATACCTTTCTCATGTCCCTCGTTATCCATGAAAAGCTTGTTAGTTTACACCTTAAAGATTGTGTTTATTAAAAACCTTGACTTTTGTGTTTAAGATACGGTTATCGAGGAAAGGATTGTCGTGCTAATGTTTACCTTCTTCCTACCGGAGAAATAGTGTATTTCATAGCATCAGTAGTAGTACTGTTTAATTATGAGGAGAGAACTCAGCGACACTACCTGGGTCACACAGACTGTGTGAAATGGTTGGTATCATTGAACATTTGTCTTTTTTTCTTTGTCATTTTTGCATTTCTTTTTAATTTGGGTTTTTTCAGAAATGGTTTCTTGTGGAGGGCTCAGATATTAAGGATATTAAAGGCATTCTGTACGATATGTTTGAAAAAGTGGCATTTTAGTATGGGGAAGTTGTAGTGGAACTTTTAAAGCACTTTTGTTTCTTATGATAATTTAAATTGATACTCTTCTGAAAAGTAATGAGTAATACATACTAAGAACAAAAAATTTATATTCTCAATGAGCTTACCCCTTGGTTTCAAGATGTATAAAGAGTCTAGATATAGACAGAAAGACATCTTTTTAAAAATTTTGCCAATCTCTCATGTTTATCATGAAAAATGTGGGCATATATGCTGCACTATTTTCAGTTCTTAAGAGTTTCTTGCTCCATATTTGACTTATAAGAGTTCAGCATTAAGAACTCTTAATTTTAAAAGTTTGGAGGTACTATGTTTACTGTGTTCCTTTGTAGAAAAGTAGAAATGATAGAAGAACTGTTCAGTCAATAATAATGCGTAGGGATACAGCAAACGGGGAAAATGCTGTCGTTGTAATAGGTTACATTTGTACTGTGCAGTACCGCATCTTCACTACGATAAAACCATCTGACTGCATGCGCGTGTGCAAGATTAGAAAGGAACTTGAACAGATGAAGACAGTTTAAGTTATCCTGCCACAGATGTGAATTTACTGCTCCGTTAATTTGTCTGTTTTAGTTGACCAAAGGGAGAAAAAGTATGGTCAAAACTTAGGTGGTTGATTTGCTAAAGAAAATCAGATAAGTCACAATGAGAATTTTTTAATGATTAAAAACTGAAAAAGGTTTGACAGATGTTGTTACTAAGGCATATTTCGGCTATTTTACATTTCCCATATTTAAAATTGTTGTTAATAATGCTGTTTTAGCCTTGCTGTACATCCTGACAAAATTAGGATCGCAACTGGGCAGATAGCTGGAGTGGATAAAGATGGAAGGGTGAGTGGCATAGTGTTCTGCATGCTGTACCAGTGATGTTGCCATTAGAATGGAATCGATTGTAATTTTAACCATGGCTTATTTCATTCTTTTAAATGCTGCTAAGGGATCTCTAGTATAAGAGGGGAAAAATAGTAGAATGTAAGAACATCCCAAAAAACAAAAGAGAATCATACTACTTAAATATTTCTCTAAAAGGAAATAATCTCCCTAAGGAGACTATTTACTTGTAAATTGGGAGGACTCAGAAACTTCTTGCTTTTTTTTTTAACTTAGCGTAATTTATCACTGTTTGCCAGAAGATAGTAAAATTTCACTACATTGATGGACTTGATTTTATATGTGACTGGAACTGATAACACTTTAAAAATTTCAGTTCCTACTCAATATTATTAAGTTGGTTTACGTAATAAATCCCTTACTATAAGGATCAACAGAATATTATTGATGACTGATTAACATGTGTCTGACTGTACCCATGACATTCTCTGGCTTGAGTTTATTTAAAGAAATGGAGTTGGAATGATTATATTGGATGAGCCTAAGGCCCCTTCCGGTTTCAAATTCTATTTAAGCACTGTTTGTTTAGCAATTTATTGGACACTGGTTAGGAAAAAAAAAAAGTATTATTTTCCAGGAATTAAGGTAATGTTAAAAGCAGAGTATCCAGAGCAAATTTGCCTGGGTTAGAATTCTAACTGCCTTTTTTTTTTTTTTTTTTTTTTAAGATTTTATTTATTTATTTGACAGACAGAGATCACAACCAGGCAGAGAGGGAGAGAGGAGGAAGCAGGCTCGCTGCTGAGCAGAGAGCCGGATGCGGGGCTCGATCTCAGGACTCTGAGATCATGACCTGAGCTGAAGGCAGAGGCTTTAACCCACTGAGCCACCCAGGTGCCCTCTAACTCTGCCTTTTAATAACTATATAACTTTGGGAGCGCCTGGGTGGCTCAGTGGGTTAAAGCCTCTGCCTTCGGCTCAAGTCATGATCCCAGGGTCCTGGGATCGAGCCTCACATCGGGCTCTCTGCTCAGCAGGGAACCTGCTTCTCGTCTTCTCTCTCTGCCTGCCTCTCTGCCTACTTGTGATCTCTGTCAAATAAATAAATAAAATCTTTAAAAAAAAAACCTGTATAATTTTGGGCAAGTTACTCAAATCTCTATATCTCCATTTCCTAATCTGTTAAATGGTGATTATTATAGTACATAGTTCATGGGACTGTGAGGATTAAATGAATTAATACATGTACTTAGAATAGTATACGGCATAGTAAATACTAAATCATTTTCTCCTACTATTATTATTTTCTTGTGTTCATAGTATGAGAAGAAAATACCTCCTCAAGATTCTTTGGGGTCATGTCTAATGTAGTAGCTGGTTTATATTAGATGTTTATCCATCCCTACGGCTTTTTAGAGATGGCAGTTCTGTTTGGTAGCAGTATTTATTTGCACCTACTGAATACCAGATAGTCTTGCTATCTTGTGTTTTTCCCCTTGTCTTTGCAGCCTCTGCAACCCCACGTCAGAGTGTGGGATTCAGTTAGTTTATCCACACTGCAAATTATTGGACTTGGGACCTTTGAGCGGGGAGTAGGATGCCTGGATTTTTCAAAAGCAGTAAGTAAATGGGATCGGGAGTCACCATAAGTGACTCTTAATCTAATCTCACAAAACAAACTGAGGGTTGCTGGGGGTAGGCGGTTCGGGAGAGGGGGGTGGGGTAATGGACATTGGGGAGGGTATGTGCTGTGAAGTGTGTAAACCTGGTGATTCACAGACATGTAACCTTGGGGATAAAAATACATTATATGTTTATTTAAAAAATAAAAAATTTTAAAAAATTTTAAAAAGGCAGTTAGTAACAATTTTTAAAGAAGTAAGCAAGCAGTGCAAAGAAGCAGAAAAGAAAATAAGCTCAGTATGTGTGTGTGTTCACAGAAAGTGCTAACTCTGAATTGTTAGCTATTACTTAGCAATGGCCAGCATTTTAACCTAGGTACTAAAGTATTTGGCTTAAATGGGATACAGGTTGTTATACCTAATTACACTTTTGTTCTGAAATAGGATTCCTATAGTAACAGGAAATGGTTGGAGGAATATATACATAGCATGGTATAATTGAAATAAGCAGTAGGATGTGCTTTTGCTTCAGCTTGAATCATGGAAATATATTTTATTTAGAAAATTCAGACATGAAAGTTGGCCAGTTCCACACAAATACTGGCTTTTCTTGAGTTCATGTTGGAGCAAATGAAATAATCAGACCTTTGTGGGGCCATGATTCTGGAGTCCGAGGATCAAGTCCCACATTGGGCTCCCTGCTCGGTTGGGAATCTGTTTCTCGCTCTAATTTTCCCCCCTCCCATGCTCTCTCTCATTCTCTTTCAAATAAATAGATAAAATCTTTTTAAAAAATCAGACCTTTATACTCAATAAAATTGTGAATTATTTTGGTTCTGAATTGATGACAACTTGAGTTTAAAATTCAGTATCCAGCAGTCCTATCTAAACCTTGAGGCTTTATCCTGAGGGGAAAATAAAAGAGGGATATTACCCATTGAAACTTTCTATTTATTCTTGAATTATATACAATTGTTATAGAGTATACAGGAGATCTACACTTTAGGATCCATGATTTTAAGTTTCAAGTACACCCCTCCAGATTTTATTGGCCCTCACTCATACTTTAGAATATATGTATGTATTCATATTAACTCTTCAGTTCCTAGCTCTTAGCAGGTTTATTATGGATTATGGGAGTTTTGTGGGACATGGAGGCAGAAGGGACATTTTTAGAACAGAAAGATAAATTTGGGTGGATGTAGGAACTTTGCTAGCTTTGAAGGTACTGAAGGTCCAGAGGGCCTGTGAGACAAGAATTGTGAGAAAGGTGATAAATGGACTGAAGGACTTTTAACTACCTTTTTTACCCCTAAATTTCTGTAGCAGGAACTGTTGTCATCTTGTTGATACCATTATTACAGTGTTAAGACTATCTTGGATTGTCTCATACTCTTAACTTTTCCTAGTTTAGGTAATTGTTCTAATACAGGCTAAAAGAAAGATAAAGAGAAGAGAGCAAGCTCTGTCCTTCATCATTACCTCTTATTTTCTCCACAGTATTTCTTTCTCCCATATATATAAAGATAGAAAAGAAGGGTGCCTGAATGGCTCAGTTGGTTAAGTGTTTGACTCTTGATTCAGCTCAGGTCATAATCTCAGGCGTTGGGCTCCACATCTGAGTGGTGAATCTGCTTGAGGTTGTCTCGTCCATCTTCCTTGGCCCCTCCCTACCCATATTCTCTCTCTCAAATAAATAAATCTTTAAAAAGAAAAGCTTTTTTAAAAAATTTATTATTTTAAATTATTTTAAAATTATTATTAATTATTATTAATTTAAAATAAAATTAATTATTATTAATTTAAATTATTTTTTAAAAATAATTTGTTTTATCACATTCATGTTAATGTAAGTCGGATATATCATGGAAAACTAAATTGCTATCTCTGAATAACAGAAGTAACTAGATCGCAAGTAGAAACTAACCTGGGGAAAAAATTAAAAGTAGAAAATATTTTTTAAGGACTCTTCATTATATTTCTGAAAAAATACAGTCAGGAAAGAATATAATCATTTTCTTTGAAGGAGCTGTGGGTTTAAAGGATTTGGGATTATCTTAATGTTGGCAGTTTTAATAAAATGGTATTTCTTCTTAGAAAGTCAAACTTAACTGAAAATTTTAAATGCCTTTATTTTGCTTTTCTTTAGGATTCAGGTGTTCATTTATGTGTTATTGATGACTCCAATGAGCATATGCTTACTGTATGGGATTGGCAGAAAAAATCAAAAGGAGCAGAAATAAAGGTAAATCAAAAGAAGTTTTAATTATTATTTTTTAGAATACATTATTTGTTTTACAGATCCTTGGAAGTATATTGCATATCCTTAAGTTGTAAAAGCA
The DNA here is from genome assembly GCA_004024625.1 of Mellivora capensis. Taxonomy (NCBI): domain Eukaryota; kingdom Metazoa; phylum Chordata; class Mammalia; order Carnivora; family Mustelidae; genus Mellivora; species Mellivora capensis. Next base: position 113,583 of record PISX010003655.1, on the reverse strand, counting down.
TACCAACTGGCCATATCCATTAGATTTATTGATTGCCATCATTCTAATGATACTAAGAATACCATTCTTAATCTATTTTTTTAAACAACACCTATTTATGGTCTGTAGTTTCTGTGATAGTATCTATAGATCCTGAGGTCAATTCTTAAACTATTCATAAGATAGTCAAGTACCTTCAACCAAATTCCAATGATATTTCAGACACATTGTGCTACTGAATGCCAAGGTAGATGGTTATCTCATCTCAGAATTAACTCTGAATACTCAACCTGGTTTCCTTAACAAAATTTGTTACTTCATTCAGTCTTTAAAGTTTTAAAACCCTAAGGAAAAAATTCATCCTAGGAATATGACTCACGTAACTAAAAAGCATATGTAACAGTAAGTTTTTTGGTCTTAATTACATGTATGGGATTATTACATAAAATGCTACAGCATGTATAATTATTGTAGAATAGGATTGATCCCTTTGTGTGGATCAGCCCATAACTAGTAAGAGAAGAATATAAGCTTAACATTGCAGTTATGTTCATATGGGTGGAAATGGCCTCCCTCTCAGGCTTTCAGAGGGATTCAGAGTGACAGGATGACTATAAAAAGCTTATGACATATTTGCTGTACTCTTAAATAACATCACATTCCTCTTTAGTTGTGCACTCTCTCTCTCTAATCAGTTTTGTTTGGTATAAGCTTCAGGCTTTCAGCTTGTTGGTCAAAAAGAGATTCTTTTAAATAGTGTAAGTTAATCTTTTGAAAGAAATGGTAGATTGATTGTACTTGAAAAGAATATGACATGTCAGGAAACCTCAAACCTTGAAAAATACAAATGAGGATGTAGATTGTCTTTCAGCCATAAAAGTAATTTAACATTGAAACATGGGGATGTTATACTGAAGTGAAATGGGTGTGATCCTTTGTAGTAAAGGCTACCAGATGAAGTCTTGTGGTTTTCCTCCTGCTGGTCACTCGTTGATCTCTTTCCAGGACCTTAAATGTTGGTATTCTTCAGAATTCTATCCCATGTCCTCCACTGGTATCATGTATGCTCTTATGGCCTTAATTACTGTCTGCTTTGTCCCATATCAATTAACTCTAACCCAGATCTCTGTCACACACTTAAACCTATATTTCTTGTTGCCTGCTAGGCATCTTTATTTGAATGTCCTATCCTGTAAATCAAAATCAACATTTCCCATTCTGCACTAGTTATCTTCCTTAGCCCTCAACCTGTTTCACCTCCCCCCACACTTCACCTACTTGTGAAAGCTAGAAACTCTTTTCCCCTTGCTTGTCACACCGAAGTTCCTTGTATCCCAGATGTCTGTATTAGAGCTCTTTCCAGTGCAAGTGATTGCAAAACAACTTCAAGATGAAGAGAATGTATTGATTCATGGTTAAGGAGAAAAAACACATCTAGAAAAGGTCAGAGGGGAATTTTGTCTCAGGAATGACTTGATTCAGGGACTGCATCACTGATTCTCTTCTCTCTCCTCCTTTTCCTTTGTGTTGACCTTACTGTCCTCCACTGTAGATGAGCTCTATTTTTGCTTAAGTCTCAGAAATTTGGAGAGTTGGTACATACATAGTTAATTTATATAAGTTTAAAATTCAGCAAGGCAACTTTAAGACCTTATTGACAGGAATTAAAGAAGACATAAATACATGAAGGAATATACAATAATCATGGATAAAAAAAATATAAGGATATTACTTCTCTGCATATTATTCTGTACAGACAGAGATCACAAGTAGGCAGAGAGGCAGGCAGAGAGAGAGGAGGAAGCAGGCTCCCTGCTGAGCAGAGAGCTCGATGCAGGGCTTGATCCCAGGACCTGGGATCATGACCAGAGCCGAAGGCAGAGGCTTTAACCCACTGAGCCACCCAGGTGCCCCAATATTCTGTACTTTCAACATAGAATCCCAGCATGATTTTCACGAAAGTTGACAAGCCGAGTATGTGTGGAAATACGAAGCGATAAGAGCAGACAAAAATAACAAGTTTGATGTGTGAAGTAACTGGAACTCTAATACACTGTTGTATGTTGAACACAGAAATCAGCACGGCCTTTTTTGGAAAATGGCATTACCTTTTAAAGTTGAACATATACACGTGTATAACTTCTACCCTCCTATTCCGCTCTTAGGTATAAACCCGACAGAAGTATATCCATGTGTTGACCAAAAGACAACTAATCAAAAATAATGGTAGCCCCACAAAAGGAAGTTACCCAAATGCCAATCAGTAGGAGAATGGATAAATCAATAATGGGATCTTTACGTACAAAGGAATACACTACACCAATGAGAATGAACAACTACAATATATGCACCAATATGAACTGAATCTCACAAATGTAGATAAAATGGGGCCAGATACAAAGGAGTACATTCTGTATGATTCTATTTAAATAAAACAAATAATCTATACTGCTATAAATCAGGATCATAGTTACTTGGGCAGACAGAGGGGATAGTGTCTAGAAAAGGTATCTAAGTTGTTAGGTATCTGGTATGTTAGAAATTGTTCTTTTTCTTGTTCTAGATGCTGTACAGAAGTGTGTTCAGTTTGTGAAAATTTTCAAGCTTTGTAGTTAGGATTTGAGTACTTTTCTGTACATATAAATTGATAAAATTAATGTAATTGATAAAAATTAATGTAAAATATCCTGGGGTCAAAGTAAATTTTAAAGATGATGTTAATAACAAAACAAAAATTAGGCATCTCTAGAAGAGATTAATTCATTGACATGAAGTTCTTAAACTTAAAAAATGGACATTAAGGGGGGCACCTGGGTAGCTCAGTCGGTTAAGTGTCCAACTCCTGGTTTTGGCTCAGGTGATGATCTCATGGGTCATCATGGGTCTCATGGGTCACAGGATGGAGCCCTGTGTTGGAGTCTGCTTGAAGAGTTGTCCACCTGCCCCTTCCCCTACCTTTGTGTGCACTCATGTGCTTTGTTTCTCTAAAATAAATCTGGGGTGTTTGGGTGGCTCAGCTGGTTAAGCCTTAGGCTCAGGTCATGATCCTGGAGTGCCAGGATCAAGTCCCGAATAAGGCAGCCTGCTCAGCGGGGGGTCTGCTGCTCCCTCTGACCTGCCTCCTTCTCATGTTCTCTCTCTCTCCCTCTCTCATTCTCTCAAATAAATAAATAAAATCTCTTTAAAAAATAATAAATCTTTCTTAAAAATGGATGTTAATATTCACCCTGCAAGTAAACAGCAGCTAACAATAAACAGCTGTACAAGCATGTATATTTTACCTGTTAAGTTTGAATAAGTGCTTTTGCCATAAAACATTTGATAATTCAGTAATTTCAGTGAAAAAATTATACTTGTAATTCCTTTGTGGCTCTCATGCCTGTTTTCTTCTACTGTCTCATTCCAGTTCTTTTAGCTCCTATCCTTTCTAGGTATTTTTGAGGAAAGAGCATAAAACTTCTTTGTTTTTTGTTTCTTCATTACTCTATAGGTATCAGTAGTGACCATTCTGCATCTACTTTTTAAGCCCTCAGCCTGATGATGAATCTCTAAGTCAGTAATATTTTCTTGGTCAATAGTAATAGTACCAAGAAAGAGAAGACTTTTTTTTCCCGTCAAAATGACAGTCTGTTTTTGTGATAGAATATACATGGCTCTTGCATTTGCTAGTTTTAGTGTACTTTTACCTTAATGTATAAAAAATTAAAAGAATCTTAAACTAATTCATATGTCTTTTTAGTGCAGTTATTATATATAAATAACAGATGATACAGTAGTATGAGGACATCAAATTCAAATCATTCAAAGAATCTATTAAAATTTTTCAGGAAAGTTGGTCTTCGAAGAAAAGGTGTTTTCTCAAAATGCTTCCCAGTCTTTGGGTGTCAGTAGCTGTAATTGGTATTTGATGGAGATAAAGTTATACATTCCTCTAAAGCTTTATTTCTCTATCCACAGACAACAAATGAAGTTGTTTTGGCTGTGGAGTTCCATCCAACAGATGCAAATACCATAATAACCTGTGGTAAATCTCATATCTTTTTCTGGACCTGGAGTGGCAATTCACTAACAAGAAAACAGGGAATTTTTGGGGTAAGGATCAGAATGTTGCAAGTTCATTTTAAAACTTTGATTTTTTTAATTGTTGAGTAAACAAACATTATGCCAAAGGAAAACTGAAATTCTCGTTGTTTCTTTGTAGAAATATGAAAAGCCAAAATTTGTGCAGTGTTTAGCATTCTTGGGGAATGGAGATGTTCTTACTGGCGACTCAGGTGGAGTCATACTTATATGGAGCAAAACTACTGTAGAACCCACCCCCGGAAAAGGGCCTAAAGGTATAGTATTCTCACATCAAAGTCCTCACTTTAAATGCACATTTCTTGCTGTTGCTAGCTGACACTTACTCCTCCCAGTGCCTTTTGTTTTTAAGGTTTTTCGTGATCTATTTTTAAAAATTAAATTCTTTACAGTTACTCACTGAACATATATAACCTACATTTGACTATACCTGGACTTTTAGGAGGTTAATACAAAGTAGAGATGATATAGATATATGTTAATTTAAGCAGTGTAAAGATGAGGAGAGAAATCATCCTGATCATTAGTGTTTTGTGAAGCCATCACAGAAGAAATGGTATTTAAGCTACACCATAGTGAATGTACAGGACTTAAAAAAGATATGGAACCTTGATCCCAGTTTAGGGAAATGGTGCAAGTGAAGGCAGAAGGGTAGATATGAATGTGAGGCATCCAAGATGTGAATCAGTTTGTAAAAGTTAACAGAGACAAGAGCTAGCCAATTTGAAGGAAATTCTATTTTATTTTACTTTATTTTATTTTATCTTTAAGATTTTATTTATTTTACAGAGAGCACAAGCAGGGCAAGCGGGAGAGGGAAAAGCAGGCTTCCCAGTGAGTAGGGAGCCCAGTGTGGGGTTTGATCCCAGGACCCTGGGATCATGACCTCAGCCAAAGGTAGCCTCTTAACTGACTGAGCCACCCAGGTACCACAGAAAATGTGTTTTAAAAAATTGTGGTCTTTTATAATTTCTACTGTCAGTTTAATATATACTAAGTAATGGATAATTTAAGTTGGGATTAAGATAGATTTTTTTTTGAGTTATACACAAGAATCCTTAAAACTGGTTGTTGAGCTTAGCACAGAAGAAGAGTTAAGAGGCCAGGGGTCCTTTATCCCCCAGTTAGATAATCAAAAAAGACCCTCCAAGGATTACAGAAGTGAGATTTAAAAAGAAAAAAGTTAACTCCCTCCCTGAAGAAGGGAGGAGAGAGTTTCCAGGATTATCAGTGCTGCAGAGAAGTCAAGAATAAAAACCAAGAATCTACCATTAGTAATTTGCAATATCAATAGAACAAGAAGGCACCAAAACACCTAAGTGTAGAGCGGCCAGTCTCAAAATGGAAGATTTTGAGAATCCAAGATGAAAATGGAATGGGAAGTAGAGAGTTACTAGTGTCAGTAGTCTCTTTAAAGTTGCCTACAACCTGAAAGTAAAATGGGAATTGCCGGTAAAGAAGAGGAGGCTAAAAAGAGAGATGAGAATACCTGGATTGGGCATATGAGGAAGAATTATCCTTGAAGAAGAGCAGGAGCCTCCATCTTATTCTGAGACTGGAGCCTTAGGAGCTGAGATATCTTATGTGGGTAAATGGGGAGTAGGGGAAGGGTCTTGCAGGATGACATTGATTTCAGTAAAGGCAACTCTGTTAAAGACTCGTTTGAAGTTTTTGGGGCGCCTGGGTGGCTCAGTGGGTTAAAGCCTCTGCCTTCGGCTCAGGTCATGATCCTGGGATCGAGCCCCACATAGGGCTCTCTGCTCAGTGGGGAGCCTGCTTCCCATCCTCTCTCTCTGCCTGCCTCTCTGCCTGCTTGTGATCTCTGTCTGTCAAATAAATACATAAAATCTTTAAAAAAAAAAAAGACTTTAAGTTTTTATTTTTAATGTATTGAAGAAGAATAGTAATGTAATAAAACATCACATAATCAGACTGTTACTTTAGAGTTCTACTTGTTGGAATTGGGGATCCTCCTGAAACTTTTGTCTTATCTGTGGATATTGGACTTATAATAAATGAATAATAAAACCAAAACCTTACAAACTTAGAGGTATTATTTTCTGAATAATTAGTGATTAAAACTATCCTTACTGATTCTCAAGCCTGTTTCCAAAGATCTTAACAGCTGATGATTAGCAGTTATTTATAGTATAGTAAAAAAGATGATAATCCTAATTACTACCTTTGTGGCACATTTCCTACCTTTCTCCTCTCCTTTTCCCAACATAGCAACAGACTAGAAGGTTCAGTCTCCCTTGGGTTGGGTCTGAGAGTTTCTGTGAGGGCAGTGTGCATGTCCATGTTATAAAAATGGGAGAGAGGAGGGAAAATGGATAAACTCATAGTTTGGTCCCCTTCTTTTTTTTCTTACTATAGCCCATCTTCCCAGTCCTTGTAGTGGGCCTTGGCATTTCTTTATCTTTACCTCAAATTGATTGTCCTCAAGAATACAGGTACCTTTTTTTTTTTTTTTTTTAAAGAATTTATTTGAGAAAAAGAGCACTTATGAGAGACCACAAGCAGGGAGAGCGGCAGAAGGACAGGGAGAAGGAGAAGCAGGCTCCCTGCTGAGCAGGGAGGCCAGTGCAGGGGCTCCCCCTGGGATCATGACCTGAGCCGTAGGCACATGCTTAACCAACTGAGCCATCCAGGTGCTGCAGTACATATATATATTTTTAAGTCTCATTTGCACCCAAACGCAAAATCCACTTTGTCCTTTTCAATGGCGGATGAAAAAATTAGAGGAACAGCACTGAAAATAGCCTTTTTTTCAACGCCGTTTTTCTTTTCTTTACTGTTTAAGAAAAATAAAGCTGAAAGAATATCCAGAGTCCCATGCTTCCTTCAAAGCAGAGGGTTATGAGAGAAGAATTAGAGACCTTGTTCTAAAACCAGTGGGCTGGTAACAGAAAGAGATTCTTTATTAGCAGCAACAGGTTGTAGCAGCAGAAAGAAAACTAGCTAAACCAATCAGACTCTTGAGAATCCACAGGAAAAGTGGTGGAGGTTGACAGGGAACCAACTTGGCGTTCCTGAGACATTCCCCCTGGGGAGCGGCAGAGCTGCACATACATCCTGGTTTCTCTAATTCATCCACCTCACCTTAAACACACTGAAACAACTTCCCTTTGTCTCCCTGGAGTCTCTGCATCAGACTGTGGAAATCACCACAAATAACTTGTGAATAAGGGAATCTTTGTTTCTCTGCAGAGAAAGAAAGCCCTAATTTACATGTCTGTCTTCCCTGATAGACTTTCCCGGGACTAACACAATATCTGGCATTTGGTACTAGCTGTTTGAAGATTATTTATTAAACGTTTTGTTAAGGGAATGACTTTAATCTTAACTTTGGGTGTTAGTGTAGGAATAAAAGTTGAGTGGTACTGATGAAAACACTGTTTTCATGAAAATGTGGGATTTGTAGCCTTGTAGATTTCTTATGATTGTGCAGATTTTTATACTGTATTTTGGGGATATATTCTACAGCAGAGTTTTCTATATCCATTCAGCTGAATTCCCAAGTTTGGTGGGTGAGTTGGATAGAAATTAATTCTTTAGTTGTATTACCAATGATCCTGATCTCAATCACTGGCCATGCATTCTTTAGCTTCTTTTGTCTTGTTTAGGTTCAAAATTCGTAAGAAGGATGGCAGTGGATTGAGGATTCTTTTTTTTTTTTTTTTTTTTTTTTTTTTTTTTTTTTTTTTTTTTTTTTTTTTTTTTTTTTTTTTTTTTTTTTTTTTTTAATTTTATTTATTTATTTATTTATTTGATAGAGATTACAAGTATTCAGAGAGGCAGGCAGAGAGAGAGCGGAGGAAGCACACTCCGTGCTGAGCAGAGAGCCTGATGCGGGAGTCAATCCCAGGACCCTGAGACCATGACCTGAGCTGAAGGCAGCAGCTTAACCCACTCAGCCACCCAGGCGCCCCTGGATTGAGGATTCTTAAGAAAAGAGAAAGAACATTGATACTATCAACTACCTTTCCCACTCATCTCTATTTTCTTTTTCCTGGGCTCACTTGCTCAGTATTAGAAACACGAGGGACAGCACTGTCCACCAAACCAGTGACTTAAACTGTTGACATGTTATCCTCCAACACTAAGCAGGATTTGGGTGTAAATGTACCCTTCATTAGCCTTAATGTGTGCTGAGATGGGAGGCAGGGAGAGGTCTTTATTTAGTTTTTTTGTCTAAAAAACTTGTGGCTTTGCCTATGTGCCAAGAAAATCTGCATGTGAACATAAAGGAAATAGGAAATCTGATTGTTACGGTACGGAGTCGACCATCCCTCAATTAGACCGAGAACACTCTCTATAATGCAAGTCACACAGTGAGGTTTATTTGACAAACTTAAGCTTGGGCCCAAGTATACCCGACACAGCGGAGTAGGGACTTGGACCCGGAGCCAGATTACAGTCAGGGTTTTTAAAGGCAGAGTAGGACTGGACTCGCAGTGGGTGAGGACAAAGGGGGTTATGGATGATGTAAGTCTCTAAGGAATTTGGGAAGCGAGGTCTCCAGGACCTTGAAGGGCTAGCTATTGTCTGGGGAAAGGTTATTCATTACCAATAATAAAAATCTTCCTGTGAGACCCTTTAGATATATATCAGTGGGTCATATGCTTGGGAATGATTGCTGACACTGTCTTGGAGGTTAGAGATAAGGTGTCACATTTCTCCTATCAAGTGTCCTTGTCAATGAGATTTAGGTTTAAAAGAAATTTAACTTTATTTACATTTCCTTCTGCCTCAGCCTCCTTCAGTTTTTATGGAGGGGAGGGCGACATTAGGGCTTGAGGAACTGAGTTATTTGTCTCTGGAAATTGTGCTATTGAAAAGAGAGCTTCTCTGTTGTAAATCTCTAGGACATTGGTAAACCAAGGGAGACTACTGTCTTGCAGGATTGTGATCTCTGCAAGTTAACTATTTGTTTTTCTTTTAGGGCAGCCAGGGGTGGCTGAGGAATGTCACACATACTACCAAGGAGAGGGGAGCGGGTGGAGGGGGGTGCAAGGTGCCAGCTTCTGCTTTGCCAAGATGGCTGTACTTATGTCAGGGCTAGACTCGAGGTGGGTACAGCCTTGTTTTTCTTGGCCTCCACACTGATCTTTGTGAACTGCTGATCCATTCTTCCAAGTTGAGTACATGAAATGGATTGTGTTGTACTCTGCTATGATCCTGTTATGGGCAAACTTCCTAAGAATTTTGTTTCTTTCTGTACATTTGAGTGTTTCCGTTGTATAAGTATGGCTAGAGGAAGGGTTTGATGAGTGCAGTGAAATAAATGTATAAGCTTAGATCAGAACACTCAAAGTTTCCACTTTTAAATTCTTGCCCAAAATTTCAATAGATTGACCCGTTTTGCATATTCCCTAATGTGTATTTCTGCATCCGTGGCTGGAAGCCTTTTTAACCAAAATACAGTGATAACATGTCTGATAAAGGGACATTTTTAGATGGCAGAAGTATTATTTCATAAGTGATTCATAAAGAATACAACATAATGATTTGATATATGTATATTTGCCAAATGATTACCACAAATTCTTAGGATTTACTCTCAGGATCTTTCAATATACAATATAGTATTGTTAATTACAGTCACTGTGCTGTACAGTATTACATCCCCAGAACTTGTTTATCTTATAACTGGATATTTCTACCTTTTGACCATTGTCACCTATTTCCCCCACCACCACCTCTGACAACCACCAGTCTGCTCTGTTTGTTCTTTTTTTTTTTAGATTTTACTTGTGAGATCATACAGCATTTGTTTTTCTGTGTCTGATTTATTTCACTTAGCATAATACCCTCAAGGTTCATCCATGTTGTTACAAATAACAGGATTTCCTTCTTTTTTTATTCCATTGTTTATATGTGTGTATTATCACATTTTCTTTATCAGTTCATCTGCCAGTCAACACTTAGGTTGTTCCAGCATTTTCTGTTTATCCTGTGAGTACAAGGTACTTATTTCCTACCTATATGAGAAAGTTCAGGTTTTTCTTTTATGAAATAATTCGTAAGTTTTAAGTGGGGGGATTAGAAGTTGAGAATATTCAAGATCATTAAATTTCCATTATTCTTAACTCTGCCAAATTCCTTTAAGGAACTAAATAACACCATTTAAATTCAAGGATAATTATTTTTCTTGGTAGGTATTTCAAACATGACTTAAATTGGAATGTCAGAAATACAGGCTCATGAGAAAGAAATCTTTGACCGATGATTTGTTTTGTTGGTAAATACTATCTAAAGTAACTTTGTTTAAATTTGAACATGTTTAAATTTGAAACACAGAAATTTTATCTTAATATTAGGTCCTTAGGAAATAAAGGTCATAGGATAGGAGGTTTGAGAGTGGAAATGTCATGGAGCTGATACTACTTAGATATTTTTATTCTTTTTTTTTTTTTAAAGGTTTTATTTATTTATTTGACAGACAGAGATCACAAGTAGGCAGAGAGGCAGGCAGAGAGAGAGGAGGAAGCAGGCTCCCTGCTGAGCAGAGAGCCCGACCTCGCGGGGCTCGATCCCAGGACCCTGGGATCATGACCTGAGCCGAAGGCAGAGGCTTTAACCCACTGAGCCACCCAGGTGCCCCTAGATATTTTTATTCTTGATGGAGCATTTGTTTCTCAGGTTTATTTTCTGCTTTCTAACATCCCATCATTCTAGGAAGATCTTAAGTGTTTAATGAGGTTTTCTTATCTGTAAATATGGAAAACTGAAGTTAAAACAGAAAAACTATTGCACTTTTCTACATTCTTCTCATGGAGATCCATGAAAGTCCACATTTCTGCTTTTTGTAATTTCTTGGTACCATGGTACTTTCAGACTCTCTTGTTGACTATGCATTAGAAAGTAAGCCCTTTGCTCCCCCGACCTGGCCAGCAATACTCTTTAATAAAAAATTCATATCTCAGGGGCGCCTGGGTGGCTCAGTGGGTTAAGCCTCTGCCTTTGGCTCAGGTCATGGTCTCAGGGTCCTGGGATCGAGCCCCATATCAGGCTCTCTGCTCAGCAGAGAACCTACTTCCCCCCCTCTCTCTGCCTGCCTCTCTGCCTATTTGTGATCTCTGTCAAATAAATAAAAAATATTTTTAAAAAAAGTTCATGCCTCAGGGTGTCTGGGTGGCTCAGTTGGTTAAGTGTCCAACTCTTGATCTCAGCTTAGGTCTTCAGTACAGGGTCATGAGTTCGAGCCCTACACTGGGCTCCATTCTGGGCATGGAGCCTACCTAAGAGAAAAAAATCACATCTCTCATATGTCTTTTCTCTCTCGATTGATAATTGGCTGGCTGTAGTACTGGACACAATTGTGGTACTCAGTGTTTAAAGTATTTTTAGGTGATAAATGTTGATGTGAGCTGAGGCTGTTGATGTGAATAGCAAGTTTGTTGGAGTTCTGCTCCCAGCTCTGCACATTCGAGCAAGCTGTACTCCAAATCAGGCAAGCCCTTTCCTTTCTCCCTACCAAATATACCCATCTCTTAAATATCTGTACCACTAGCTCCCTCATACTGAGTAATTTTTAGAGTCTGCTGTAGCATTCTTTTTTCAAGGATACTTAAGCCCTACAAATTTCAGTTAATTTTTTAAATATAATGGTAGCTCAAATAAATAAGTAAAAGTGAACAATCCCAGTGACAGCTTTATTGAGATGCAGTTCACAGACCAAAAATTCACCCTTTTAAAATATACAATAAAGTGATATTTAGTACATTCACAGAGTTACATACCTATCACCACTATCTAATTTCTAAACATTTTATCACCCCCCAAAATAAACCCTGGGCCCCTTAGCAATCATTTCCCATTTCCCCCTCCAGCCTCTAGCAACCATTTATCTACTTTTGATCTCTGTGGATTTGCCTATTTTGGACATTTCGTGTAAACTGAATCATGCAATATATGGTCCTTTGTGACTGGCTTCTTTTATTGGAACCTTAGTGTTTTCAAGGTTCATCCATGTTGTAGCATGTATCAGTATCTCAATTCCTTTTTATGGCTAAATAATATTACATATTATGAACATACCATATTTTGTTTATCCATTCTTCCATTGATGAACAATTTAGAAAGTGAATAGGGGTTTTTTTTTTTTCAGTTTTATTGAGATAAAACTGGCATATAATTTTGTATACACTTAAGGTGTATAACATAATAATTTGATTTGATGTATGTTTATATTGCAGAATGATGACCACAGTAAGTTTTGTTTATATCCATCACCTCATATAGTTACAGATTTTTTTTTTCCAAAGATTTTATTTATTTATTTGACAGAGAGAGATCACAAGTAGGCAAGAGGCAGGCTGAGAGAGGGGGGGAAGCAGGCTCTCCGCTGAACAGAGAGCCCGATGGTGGGGCTCGATCCCAGGATGCTGAGATCATGACCTGAAGCTGAAGGCAAAGGCTTAACCCGCTGAGCCACTCAGGAGCCCCCAGATTTTTCTTTTGATGAGAACTTTTAAGACCTACTCTCTTAGGCAGCTTAATTTTCAGATATGTAATACAGCATTGTTAACTGTAGTCACCATGCTGTGCGTTAAATTCCAAGAACTTATTTATCTTATAGCTAGAAGTCTGTACCTTTTAACCCCCTTCACCCATTTCTCTCAGTGAGTAAGTTTTAAACCTATGATTTTTTTTTTATTATTCCAAGTGACTTAAGATCTACTTATTTTACTTACTTTGGCCACGTTTTTTTTAAGATTTATTTATTTATTTATTTATTTGACAATGAGAGAGGGAATACAGCAGGGGGAGAGGGAGAAGCAGGCTTCCCTGCCAAGCAAGGAGACTGATGGAGGGCTCAGTCCCAGGACTCTGGGATCATGACCTGAGCCGAAGGCTAATGCTTAGCAACTGAGCCACCCAGGCACCCCACTTTGGCCGTATTTAAACAAGGTGCTTCCTTCCCATTTTTAACCTAGTAACTTATTCTACAAGGTATCTTCCAAAGAGCTTTTACTTTTGCTCTTCCAGCCTCACTAGCCAGATAAAGAGGTTCATTGAGGTAAGGTATCATGAATACCAAAGAAGGAGTTCTTAGGAAATGAAGTGGTTATAGTTTTAGTACTAAAATCTTACCCTCGCCCTTAAGAAAGAGGGTCTGATGGGTGCCTGGCTGTCTCTGTCAGAGCATGAAACTCCTGATCTCGGGGTCATGCGTCTAAGCCCATGTTGGATGTGGAGCCTACTAAATAAATAAATAATATAATATAAAGGAAAAAAGAGTATCTGATTACATATAAAATATACACACATGTATACATACATAGCTGACCCTTGAACAAGATGGGTTTGAATTGCATGTGTCCACTCATGCGCAGATTTTTTACAATACTGTAAGTGTATTTTTTTTTTTTTAAGATTTTATGTATTTGAGAGAGAAGAAGCACAAGGGCAGGGGATGGGGGGGAAGTGGCAGAAGGAGAAGGAGAGGTGAACTCCCTGCTAAGCAGGGAGCCTATTGTGGGGCTCGACCCCAGGACCAAGACTGAAGCTTAGCCAACTGAGATATCTGCGTGCCCCTCTTAAAATTTTCTTAGTAGTATTTTCTCTAGGGATGCCTGGGTGGCTCAGTCCATTGAGAAACTGCTCTTGGATCAGGTCATGATCTTGGAGTCCTGGGATCAAGTCCCACATCAGGGCTCCTTAGTTAGCACAGCATCTACTTCTCCTTCTGCCTGCTGCTCTCCCTGCTTGTGCTTTCTCTCTCTCTCTCTGTGACAAGTAAATAAATAAAATCTATAAAAATAATAATATTTTATCCTCCAGCTTTATTGGAAGAATATATATTTAATACATATAGCATACAAAATGTGTGTTAATCAACTTGTTATTATCAGTAAAGCTTCCTGTCAACAGTAGGCTATTAGTAGTTAAGTTTAGGGGGAGTCAAAAGCTATACACAGGTTTTTGACTGCACAAGGGGTTGATACACCTAACCCCTGTATTGTTCAGTGGTCAGTTGTGCATGTGTGTGTGCATGTGCGCATGCATGTGTATGTTTTATATATGTGTGTGTGTGTGTGTGTGTTATTATATCTTTTTGTTAAGAATTATTTTGAAATGTTTTCAGAGTAACTAAATATTGATATAAATGCAAAAGGAGGAACTTTTGATTCTTCAGTCTGTAGTTAAAGTTTTCTTCCAAAAAGACACTAAAGTGATGGAAAATATCACTAGTGTTTTTATTTTTTCTCTCATCTTATTAGGTGTTTACCAGATCAGCAAACAAATCAAAGCTCATGATGGCAGTGTGTTTACACTTTGTCAGATGAGAAATGGGATGTTATTAACTGGAGGTGGGAAAGACAGAAAAATAATTCTGTGGGATCATGATCTGAATCCTGAAAGAGAAATAGAGGTAAGGATGAAAATGAAACATGAAAATTTTAAAATATTCAGTTTTCTAAGTGCTTGTCTTTCATCCCATAATAAGTTAACACACTTTCCTGGGAAGCTGGTGCACACTTTTTTTTTTCTCAAAAATTTTTTGAATTTTTTTTATAAACAGATAATGTATTATTAGCCCCAGGGGTACAGGTCTGTGAATCACCAGGTTCACACACTGCACAGCACTCACCATAGCACATACCCTCCCCAATGTCTATAACCCCACCACCCTCTCCCTACCCCCCTACCCCCCGGCAACCCTCAGTTTGTTTTGTGAGATTAAGAGTCTCTTATGGTTTGTCTCCCTCCCGATCCCATCTTGTTTCATTTATTCTCTTCCTAACTGGTGCACATTTTTATCATTTCATTCTCTCATAAAAAGAAAGGAAAAAGGACCATTTATTAAACAAAATAATTGGAAAGAGTAAATATGCATAAATATATATATTGGGCAGACTAAGTAGTTTTTGTTTATTTCTGAGATTATCTTTTACTGATCCAAAAATATAACCATGCAGATTTAAAATTCAGCATTCATTCATCAGATACAATATCCACCTCTAAGGTATAAAAAATAACCAGTTTGATTTTAAAACTTAAAAATAATCTTTTAAACAGTGGGCTTAATGATAATAGTTCTCTGTGTATATGTCTGCTTCATATCCTGCACCAAGTGTATCCACAACACCTGACAAGTATTCTGTGCTCAGGGGAAGTTTGCTACTTGCATCGAGGTCTCTGGAAGTGAAATGGTTAATAATAGCATTCTATAGGTCAGTGATTCTCAAAGCAAGGGCAAATTTCACAGAGTTTAGTATTGCTTCTTTTTTTTTTTTTTTTTTGGTGACTTAAATTTTGAATTTATGCTGTTTTCAACACATAATGTGTTTTCCAGACAAAATCTTTTCTTAAGAAAGAGGGTCCCAATAGTATACTGCTCTTGGGTTTTATTTCCAAGAAGACAGACAAGAATTTGAAAGAGTCACTTTATCACAACCTTAGGTTCATAATGAAAATGCCGCTACCTTTACTATTTCTTTTTTTCACAGATAATTTTTATATCTTTTGTAATCAAAAGATGCACCATCATCCCCTTTGCCATTTCTAACATCAGTTTGGATTACCTTTGGAATTTAATTATTTGTGCTTTGAGAAGCCACTTTGGGTCCTCCTTCATAAAGAAGAATTGCATTATTTCAGAGTCATTGCTTGGGCTTATTATCTTATTAATACACTACTGACTGAGAGTAGACCATGTAGTGCATTAAATGAGATTCAACTCCCAAGGAGTCCTATGAAAGATAGTTATAACGCTTTGCAATATATTGCTTTTTAGTTAACAAATAAATCTTCTTTGTGTTATTCTTACATTTTTATCCTTACAACAATCAAGAATAGGTAGGGTATATATAATTATTTTCCCATATTATGGATAAATTTGTCTTCAGCTAAATGATGTAACCCAAATAACAACCGGTAAATAAAACCTTCTGTGTAATAAAATGTAATTGAGTAAATAAACTTCCTGGTATAATATTACCATGTGACTTTCAGATTTGGAATTCTGTCATTTATTATCCCATAGTTGCTTACAGCTATAAATGCAGTCTTCGGGTAGTAATTAATACATGTTTTATGTGTAGGGTGACTTTATAAATTTATTTTTTAGGTTCCTGATCATTATGGAACAATCAGAGCTGTAGCAGAAGGAAAGGCAGATCAATTTTTGGTAGGCACATCACGAAATTTCATTTTGCGGGGAACATTTAATGATGGCTTCCAAATAGAAGTACAGGTAAGATGTATGATTTTAACCATTAACTGAATATTTTCTGTGATGCCCTCTGTTTCTTATAACAATGGGTCTATTTCATTTTCAGGGTCATACAGATGAACTTTGGGGTCTTGCCACACATCCCTTCAGAGATTTGCTCTTGACATGTGCTCAAGACAGACAGGTGTGCATGTGGAACTCAGTGGAACACAGGCTAGAATGGACCAGGCTCGTAGATGTGAGTAAAGCAAAATGTGATCATAATCTCCCCATGAAAACTTCCTAAACCGGCAGTTGGGAGCAGCAAAGGAAAAAGGACTCAGCATTGGTTAAAACCAAGTATGTAGTTTATAGTTTAGTAAAGGGGATGAGGTAAGGGGAGAATGTTTAGTCACAAAGTGTACATGTATCCACTTTAAAGAAGCAAATTAGGACAAAAGCTCAATTTTTCTGTTTCAGTAGAAAAAAAAAAAAGATTTGACATATTTGTGAAGGATTAATTGTTACAGAAATGTTTGGGCCTCTGATGGTGTTGCAGTTGGATTCAGTAAGCGCTGCTCACTAACAGACTCTACTATCTTCTTTTGGAGTTGATCTCTTACTGTATTTTCTCCCTACCCAACCCAGACATCAGCCTTTTCTAGCCCAAAGGTGTATACATGTTCTTTGCAGACTAAAGAACTGTATACATGTTTGTTGTTATTATCCTTATTGTTCCACTGCCTAGCCACAAGCTGGCTGTCCTTTTCCCTCGCCACTTTGCCAACATACCCCTTCCTGCTCTGAAATTCTTTTCCTCTCATATCAATGTGGTATTTTTCATTGGCTACAAGAAAGTTGATCGGAATTCCATGTTTATATGAAACCAATTATTTTCAAATGTTTTTGCCACTATTCCCATAGATCTAGGGAGACTTTCACATGTACTCCCCAACAGCTGTCTGTCTCTCTTCTAGGAACCAGGACACTGTGCAGATTTTCATCCAAGTGGCACAGTGGTGGCCATAGGAACGCACTCAGGCAGGTAGGGTCTTGAAGGGAAATGTGAGCTGAGTAATCTGAAGTGGTGGGATGTTTAATCTTTATTCAAGAATGTTCTCAATCTGATCTAGAGGACTGATCTTTTTAAGTGGCACACGAATATGCTTGTTGCTCTCATCTGTTATATAGCCTCATTCATTCGTTCAGTGATTATTTCTTGAGCACCTGCCATTTGTTAGACCCTACTGTGGGCATTCAGGCTACATCAGCGAGCAGAACAAAAATCCCTGCCCTTGGGGAGCCCATATTTTTAGTGTGTGGGTGGAAACAGGATAAAATATAAATATTATAACTAAGTTAGAAAATGTTTAAAGCCATGAAGGTGGTGGGGGTGGGACACTGAGCCAGAGGGTTTGGGAGGGGGTGCAGATGCTGAAGATAAGAGTGGTTAGGATAGGCTTCATTCAAAAGGTGATAGTTCAGCCAACTTGACCCTCCTTTGTAGAATTTTCTGTGGTGTCAGAAAGTTTCTCTCCTCATTTTCTTTTAGGGAAGGGAACTGAAACTGAAATAACCCAGTCGAGCTTTTATAAATCATTTGTTCTTTAGCTTTTGTCATCCTGTCTTTTTTTTTTTTTTTTTAATGTTACACAGATAGGTTATAAAGGTGTATTTCCTGAAATTGTTACTAATTACTTGTCTTTATAGACCTTATACAGGACCTTTCTAAGGTTATTAAATAACACATATTTATTATCTGTATTTTTTTTAAGATTTTATTTTAGACTTTATTTATTTATTTGAGAGAGAGACAGACAGAGTGAAAGAGCATGAGAGGGGAGGTCAGAGGGAGAAGCAGACTCCCCATGGAGCTGGGAGTCTGATGTGGGACTCAATCCCAGGACTCTAGGATCATGACCTGAGCCGAAGGCAGTTGCTTAACCAACTGAGCCACCCAGGCGCCCCTCTCTGTGTATTTTTAATAGAGTTCTTTTTATTGCCTCTGCTAGGAAGTAGCCTTCATCCATAAATAATTTATTAAAGAGGCAGAAGGAAAAATAAGTAAATTTCCAAAAGTTAACCCTGTAGAAAATGTGGAATGCTGATTTCTGATGAGGTGAAACTATTGTGAACACAATATAAACACTTGTTTATATGACAGATATTTCAAATCAGTTCATTTAAATCTAAATTTAGTCATTAGGAGTTTTTTTAATAGCAAGTATTTCCTTTTGGTTGCTGGATACAAATGAACACCTCTAGAAAATCAAAACACTCAAATTCCTTCTATACAGCACTATAAAATCTAGAATCATGAAGGGATGCCTGGAGGCTCAGTCAGTTAAGCATCCGACTCTTGATCTCAGGTCTTGATCTCAGGGTTGAGCTCCAGCCCTGTGTTGGACTCCACACTGGGTGTGGAGCCTACTTTTTTAAAAAATGATGAAAAAACAGATCTCTAGTGATAAACTTTGAAACATGGATGCTATTTGATTGAGTCTGAAAGAACTGAATTTTAGAATTAGACTGCTAGGGAGGGAGAGTAATTGGTGAAAACTTGCAAATACTGACAGTGTTACTATCTCAGATTTCTCCAAAATGCATTTGTTATTAGATTATTACTTCAACTTGGTGTCTGTCAGGTCACTTTGTAGGATTTGAAGGGAATTATTTTCTATTTTATAAAAAAGTATTAAGCACATTAAAAGCAACCTGAACTAAAGTATTAAACTTGTTTCCAGAAAGCCACAAATGAGTTCACTTCAGTCTGTTTTTGGGTAGATGAACAAATACCACAAATGCTGAGGTCAAGACTAATTATTTTATTTATTTATTTATTTATTTATATTTATAAATATGTATTTATTATATATTTTTATTTATATATCTTACTTATTTTTATGTATTTCTTTAAACTTTCACAAGAGTGCAACAAAATATTCATTGATATCTCCATTGCACAGACAGAAAACCAAGACCCATAGAGCTTACCACTTGTGATTGAGCTAGGATTTGAACTCAGGTTCTATATGGTTCCAAAGCTGATCACTTTCCACTACTCCATTAATAGTCTTTGACATGTGCTTATGGTGTTGGTAACATTACTTAGATATATTGTAAGGAAAGTTTACCTTTGAAGGTTAAATCACTACTGACATACTTTAGAAACATTTACTGTATATACAAAGGAATTCAACACTGAATAGAGTGCAAGGGCTAGAGGGATTTGGATCATTAAGACACACGGCTTCATTCAGTGAAGCTGGGGTGTGTGTGTGTGTGTGTGTGTGTGTGTAAACACATGTGCACGATACATACAGAGCCTTAATTTTTAAGGAGAAACTGACCTGATTTAAATTCAGTGAAGTTACTTTCTAAAATTTTATGTAGCTGCAAAGTCATAATGAACAATCTTAGAATGAAGTCACTCACTCAGTTAACATGACTTAAAGCCAGTCGTTTCCTCTTGGAGTTGTGAGTAGGAAACACCTTATAAGTGAGAGTGATGTGATAACTAAATAAAAGGTGATGGACGTTATTTAATAACTAAATAAAAGGAGATGTAGTTATCCATGTTCATTCTATCCATTACTCCTGTCTTCGCATCTGGTTAGATTCTGTTGATTCTTGGAGAACTTTCTCATTTATTTTTATTTTTTACATGGGTTTGTGAATACCTGGCTTGTAGCGTCTGAAACTGAAAATTCTTCAGTGTAGCCATTCAGATATATTATCACTGACCCCTCATTGTAAAAAAAAGTCACACTTAGGGCAAGGAAATTTTTTTTTAAATATAGTGCAACACATGTCCAAATTCTGCATGATCCAAAAAAGGTGACTAGCAAAATGTTTAAAGATCTTTTAATGTCCAAATCTAGAAATGTATTTCTTGGAATCAAGAAGTAAGCACAAGTATAAATTATCACAATGATAAATAAGATTGTCGTTTAAAATAATGTATTACTACTATAATTTGAAGGGAAAAAAACATATAGCCCTAAGTGGACGTAGTTCTTTCTTAACATGCTAATCCTCACATAATAAAGGATTCTTTTTAACAGCTTTATTGAGATATATACCAGAAGTTATTCATTTGAAGTATACAATTAAGTAGTTTTTAGTAAGTTCACAAGCTTTATCACAAGCTAATTTCAGAATATTTTCATTAACACACACCAAAAAAACCCTATACGCATTGGTAGTCACTTTTCATTACCCTCACCCATTTCCCCAAACCCTGGGCAACTGGTCTTTCTGTTTCTGTAGATTTGCCTATTCTAGAAATTTCATATAAATAGACTCTTATAATAAGTGATCTTCTGTGACTAGCTTCTTTGACCTAACATTCATATACAAGTTTTTGCGTGGACATGTTTTCACCTCTTCCGGAGCATCATATACCAAGGAATAGACTTGCTGATCTCTTGATAATCAAATTGTTTTCCACAATAGCTACATTTTACAATTCCACCATCAAAGTATAAGGGATCCAATTCCCCCACATGCTCATCAGCACTTGTCATTGTCTCTATTTTGAGTATAGCCATCCTAGTGGGTGTGAAATGCTTTTTCATTGTGGTTTTGACTTGCATTTCTTTGATGGTGAATGATGTTACCTTTTTATGTACTTATTGGCCACTTGGATAGCCTTTTTAGGAAATGTCTGTTCAATCCTGTGCCCATCTTTGAACTGGTTTGTCTTTTTATTGTTGAGTTGTAAGGATTCTTCATGGATTCTGGATGTAGTACCTTACCAAATATGATTTGCACAGTATCACAACCTTGATTATTGTAGCTTTGTGGTAAATTTTATTGGGAAATGTGAGTCCTCCAATCTCCAACTTTGCTCTTTTTGAGGTTGTTTTGAATATCCAGGATCCTTTGAATTTCCACATGAATTTTAAGATTAATTTTGGCAGTTTCTACAAGGAAGCCAGCTGGCATTTTAATAGGGATTCTATTTTATTTATTTTTTTTTTTTAAAGTTAAATCAATTTGGGGAATGTCAGTATCTTAACAGTATTAAGTCTTTCAATTTATGAACAGGAAATGTTTTTTCCATTTATTTACATCTTCAGTTTCTTTCAAAAATGTTTCTAGTTTTTACATTTTTATTTAAATTCCAGTTAGTTAACACACAGTGTAATGATTGTTTCAGGCATACAGTTCAGTGATTCAGCACTTCCATACAACACCTAGCACTCATTACAGGTGTACTCTTTACTCATCCCCCATTTACCCCCCCCCTTGTAAAGCAGTTTGTTCTCTAGAGTTTATTGGTTTGACCCCTCTCTCTTTTTTCCCTTTGTTCATTTGTTTTGCCTTTTCTTTTTAAAGATTTATTTACTTGAGAGAGAGAGAGTGAGCGAGCATGCACTCACATGCACGAACCAGGGGAGGAGCAAAGGAAAGGGAGAATCCCAAGTCACTTCCTCACGTGGGACTGATCCTGCAACCCCAAAATCATAACCTCAGCAGAAATCAAGAGTCAGAATTTTATTTTTTAAAGATTTTACTTATTTATTTATTTGAGAGAGAGACTATGAGATGGGGGAGGGTCAGAGAGAGAAGCAGACTTTCCACTGAGCAGGGAGCCTGACGTGGGACTTGATCATGGGACTTGATCATGGGACTGTGGGATCATGACCTGCGATGAAGGCAGTCTCTTAACCGACTGAGCCCCCCAGATCCTGCTGTTTTGTTTCTTTTTTTTTCTTTTCTTTTCTTTTTTTTTTTTTTTTAAAGATTTTATTCACTTATTTGACAGAGATCACAAATAGGCAGAGAGGCAGGCAGAGAGAGAGGAAGGGAAGCAGGCTCCCTGCCCAGCAGAGAGCCCGATGCAGGGCTCAATCCCAGTACCCTGGATCATGACCTGAGCCAAAGGCAGAGGCCTTAACCCACTGAGCCACCCAGGCGCCCCTGCTGTTTTGTTTCTTAAACTGACACATGAGTGGGCACCTGGGTGGCTCAGTGGGTTAAAGCCTCTGCCTTCGGCTCAGGTCATGATCCTGGGATCATGGGTCCTGGGATCGAGCCTTGCATTAGGCTCTCTGCTCGGCGGGGAGCCTGCTTCCCCTTCTCTCTCTGCCTGCCTCTCTGCCTACTTGTGATCTCTGTCTGTCAAATAAATTAAAATCTTTAAAAAAAAAAATTGACATGTGAGTTAAATCATATTGTATTTATCTTACCTGATTGACATATTTCACCTCGCATAATACTACCTAGCTCCACCCATGTTGTTGAAAAACGAGATTTCCATCTTTTTTATGGCTAAGTAATATTCCTGTGTGTGTATTATATCTTCTTTACCCATTCATCAATCAGTAGACACTTGGGCTGTTTCCATAATTTGGTTATTGTAGATAATGCTGCTGTAAACATTGGAGTGCATGTGTCCTTTTGAATTAGTATTTTTGTATTCTTTGGGTAAATACCTAGTTGGGCAATTGCTGGATCATAGGGTAGTTCTTATTAAATTTTTGAGGAATCTCCATACCGTTTTCCAGAGTGTCTGCCCCAGTTTGCAGTACCAGTAACAGTTTAAAGAATTTCCCTTTCTCCATACTTTACCACCTGTTCTTACGTTGTTGATTTTAGCCATTCTGACAGGTGTAAAGTGATAATTCATTATGGTTTTACCCTGTATTTCCCCAGTGATCTGTGATGTTGAGCATCTTTTCATGCATCTGTTGACCATATATAATGTCCATTTTTTGAAAAATTTATGCCCATTTTTTAAGTGGATTATCCATTTTTTTTAATCAGATATGTCATTTGCAGGTATCTTCTCCATTTCAAAGGCTGTCTTTTAGTTTTGTTGATTGTTTCCTTTGCTGTGCAGAAGCTTTTTATTTTTATGAAGTCCCACTAGTTTATTTTTGCTTTTGTTTCTCTTGGCCTCAGGAGACACATCTAGAAAGAAATTGCTGTGGCTTACATCAGAGGTTACTGCCTGTGTTCCCTAGGATTTTTATGATTTCAGGTCTCATATTTTGGTCTTCAACCCATTTTGAATTAATTTTTGTGTCTGGAGTAAGAAAGTGGTCCAGTTTCTTTCTTCTGCATGCAGCTGTCCAGGTTTCTCACCATTTGTTGAAGAGACTTACCCATTGGATAGCCTTTCCTGCCTAGTCAAGGATTAATTGACCATTGTGTTGTAGGGTCATTTCTGAGTTTTCTGTTCTAACCCATTAATCTGTATATCTGATTTTGTGCCAGTACCATACCGTTTTGATCACTACTACTTTGTAATTTAACTTGAAGTCGGGAATTGTGATGCCTCCAGCTTTCCTTTTCAAGCAGTTTTTACTTTTTAGGGTACAAATTTGCACATCTGTTAAATTTGTACCTAAGTGTTTCATTCTCCTGATACCATTTTAAATGAAATTGAGAATACAGTTTCATTTTCATAATACTTACTGTTGGTGTTCCTAAATATAACTGCTTCTCCTCTGATCTTGTAGCCTGCAACTTTGCTAATCTCATCTCTCCTAATAGTTTTTTAGTGGACTCCTTGGGATTTTCTGTAGGCAGGAAGACTATGTAATCTACAAATTGTTTTCTTTCCAATCGGAATGATTTTTTTTTCTTGTCCAATTGTCCTAAGTAGAGGAACGTCCAGTACAGTAGTTAATAGTGGCAAGAGTGGTCATCCTTATCTTGTTCTCTATCTTAGAAGGAAAGCCTTTCACTACTAAGTATAATGTTATTTGTAGGTTTTTCATAGATGCTGCTTATCATGTTGAAGAATTTTCCTTCTAAGTTGAGAATTTTTAATCTTGAAAGGTTTTTAGACTTTGTCAAATCCAATCCTTTTTTGGTCTATTGAGATAACATGTTTTGTCCTTTATTAATACAGAATAGTGTGTTGTTTTTAAGATGTTAACCTTGTGTTCTTGAGGTAAATCCTACTTGGTCATGGTATATATGTTTTATATGTTGCCAAATTCAGTTTGTTCATATTTTGTTGAAGATTTCTGCACCCCTGGGCCTCCTGGGTGGCTCAGTCCTTGTCTGCCTTTGGCTCAGATCAGGATCCTGGGATTGAGCCCCACATCAGGCTCCCTGCTCTTTGGGAAGCCTACTTCTCCTTCTCCCACTCCCCCTGCCTGTGTTCCCTCTCTCACCGTGTCTCTGTCAAATAAATAATAAAAATAAAATCATTTAAAAATGATTTTTGGGGGCGCCTGGGTGGCTCAGTGGGTTAAAGCCTCTGCCTTCGGCTCGGGTCATGATCCCAGAGTCCTGGGATCGAGCCCCGCATCAGGCTCTCTGCCCAGCGGGGAGCCTGCTTCCTCCTCTCTCTCTCTCTGCCTGCCTCTCTGCCTACTTGTAATCTCTGCCTGTCAAATAAATAAGTAAAAATAGTTTTTAAAAATGATTTTTTCATCTATATTCATAAAGGATATTGGCCTGTAGTTTTCATGTGATGCCTTTGCCGGGTGTTGGAATCGGGTAATAAGCATATAAATGGATAAAAGTTAGTACATACTAGTATTGTTAATCATTAGTTACCAAAATCTTAGATCTAACAAACCAGTAACTATAAACCATTTAATTAGTAAATTACACTTAGGCACCATGCCTCACATGTGATTTTCAAATATAACATTCTCTCATTTTTTTATTGAAATACAATTAACATACAGTGTTATCAGTTTTATGTGTACGACATAATGATTCAGTAATTCTGTATATTACTTGGTGCTCATCAAGAGAACTGTACTCTTGATCCTCTTTATCCTTTTCACCCCAACCCTCTGGAAACCACCAGTCCTCTGTATTTAAGAGTCTGTTTGTGGTTTGTTTTTTTTTGTTTGTTTGTTTCTTAAATTCTCCATGAGTGAACTCATGGTATTTGTCTTCCTCTGATTGACTTATTTCACTTAGCATTATGTCCTCTAGGTCCATCCATGTTGTTGCAAATAGCAAGATCTCATTCGTTTTTATGGCAGATTAATATTCCATTGTATATTTACCACATCATCTTGTTTTTTGAAATTTGGGCTTCTTGATGGGATTTGAAGTTTTTCATAAAGATATGTGTAAACTTGAACTGTGAATTTGAAAGTTTATAATCTCTGAATTGTTAAAAATATATTCTGGTTGATTTTTCCAAGACCCCAATTGATCATCCTTCCACTTCAAATTTCTTGAAACCAGTTTCCCTAAAGGCACTTAATCTATATAGCACCCACAGACCTCGGAGGAACCACAGATATACTTACCATCCCATCAGAATACCAGGTCTATATCATCTCAGAATTCTCCAAGCACCTTACACAGAACTTTACTCTGGTCTTATTTGGACCTAGTTCTGTTTCTAAGTCAACAGAGGTTTTGCCATTTTATAGGCTGGTAAATGGAGGTGAGACACCTGAAATTAGAGAAATCAGTGGGCGGGAAGTGATGATAAGGAGAATAAAAAACAGGATTAATGCTGGAAATTGTTTCAAAGACAGAAATCCCTAAAATTGAGTCAATATATGGAACATACTATATATAATATATATATATATGGATAGAAAGGGGAGTGGACAGACTGAGAGAGGTGACTTCAAAAAAGATCCCAAAGTTTCTGGTCTGCAGTGATGGTGACAGCTTTGACAAGGAAGCAGGCTGGGGAAGTGAGCCTGGTGAGTGAATAAGTAAAGAATTTAGTTGTTGACATGGAATCACAAAATCCTAGACCTGGAGAGAGTTAAGTGATAAGGCTCAACTCCACAATTTTGATGGTGACTGTCACTTAAGCAAGCCAACAGTGTAGCTAAAGTACTATTGACTATAAAATTCTGAGTCTAAGAAATGCTCCTGCTGTTCAAAAGGGGCAGTAATCAAAGACATATTAGCATTAGCTGAGACTTTTCTTTGACATAATTAGAAGAGAAAGCTTCTAATTAGAAAGGAATAGCTTTTTCTCTCTGTAATTTGGTGTTAACTTGGCCCATGGGTACTTCTGAGTTCATTTCCCATTGTGCACAGTGTCTTTGAACTCCATCAGCATGAATCTCCCTGAGTCCTGTCTTGTTATAAGTCCAGTTCTGAGTCACTCTTCAGATGCTGATTGAGTTCCAGCAACTTGTAAAGCACTGAACTAAATGCAGTGGGTAGCACAAAGAAATATGAGACTTGGTCCCAACCCTAAGTAGATTGTGACCTAATTAGATACTACGTAAAGGATAAAGAACATATCCAATTATAGTGTAATAGTACTTGAATAAACAGGCACTAATGCTTAAAGATCAACAGAGAAATTACAGTGAGTGTGAGGTCAGAGAATGCTTCACTGGAGGAGGGATTGGTCCTGCCTTGAAGTTCTTGGATCTTGAAGAAGCAGTGAAGAGTCAGGAGTTCATATTAAGCAGGAGGAATAGATTGAGCAAATGTGGGAAGCTATGAGCTAACTGGATTAGCACATTACTAAATTCTTCTTGATACCTAAACAGTGGAATCCAAACTTGTTAGCCTGGCCTTTAAACGCTCATTAAAAATCTTTCCCTCACCACTCCAGCTAGAATGGTCAAGTCGCTATCCTTCATACATATGCCAACCCTTTTTGTAGTTTCTTGTCTACTGCTCACTACCTGTTTATTTCTTGCCACATTTGATGTGACAAAATCCTAGACCACCCATCTCCTCTGTGATTACTCCCTGCTCTGAGACTTCATAATCCTTATAACTTGTATAATTCATATTACTTTGAACTGTTTACCACTTTATGAACTTACTCCTTCTCCCCCGTCAGATTATAAATTCTTCTGCCTCCTTAGCTAACTCCTTTTTTCTCTTTGGGTCCCTAAATGTTAATGTATCTCAAAGACCTAGGAAGAGCACTTTCTATGGAATCATACCCTTCCCTTGTGTGATATTAGTGAAAAGCACAAGGGCCAGAAGCTCTCTGAACTAACGACGTGGTTGATGACTGGTCAGATGTTTTGAAATCAGAGCATTTTGTTGTTTTTATTTGTAAAATAAAAGGGGTTTATTAGACTTCTCTTTCCCCTGTTTTGACTTTACATTTTTCTGATATAAATTATTCCTGTTCTTATAAGTAGAAAATCATAAGGAAGGGGGGAATGGCACAGGGCAGGTAGGGGGTTGGGTTACAAACCTGCCACCCAGAGGACACACTTTATATTATGATGAATATTTTTAACTCATTATAAAAATCTATATATTCACTTAGGGACTTTAAAATATCATACATTCCATCTCTAAAATCTTGATTCTTTTCTTGACCAAAGAAATCAATATAGTATCTTTTTAGAAAGTCAAGAGAAATGGTGGTACTAGGCTTTGGTACTTGACCCACAAGTCAGAGTAATTTAAATATATCACCAAACATTTCCCCTCTGTGTTACTGAGCAATTACATTTAGAAGGATGCATTAGGTCCTTTAGGCCTATAGGCCTTAGGTCTTTTAGGCCTGGTAACGATTCAGATTATCTTTTTTTTTTTTTTTAAGATTTTATTTATTTATTTGACATATAGAGATCACAAGTAGACAGAGAGGCAGGCAGAGAGAGAGGAGGAAGCAGGCTCCTGCTGAGCAGAGAGCCCGATGCAGGGCTCGATACCAGGACCTTGGGATCATGACCTGAGCCTAAGGCAGAGGCTTTAACCCACTGAGCCACCCAGGCGCCCCTGATCCAGATTTTCTTAAAGCAGAAGCTGGGTTCCAGTGTATATACTCTGGACTGAAATAAGAACATACTTCAACACCATGATGAAACTTAAATATTTATTTCTCGAAAATTCCCTTTGCTAGAGGATTTGTTGTCTTCTCCAGACATTTGTTAGAGACAGTGGTCCTGAGCCCAAAAGTCTTTTCTGAAGCTAGAACTTAATTCTTGCAATGGAAAGAGTGGGAACTTTAAAATTATTGCTGGAGTCTCTGTGGAAGTTAGGTATTTCTTATAACAAAGTTTTTGAATTATTACTAAAAATTCTTGATTAAAATAGGATTAACCTAGAACTAGAAAAAGTAGGCAGGTTTGCTTTTTGGAGGGTTTTTTTTTTTTTATAGCTACCATTTCTTATCAGTCAACAACTCAGAGTTTTAGGTTTCCACATGTTACACCAACAGACATTCTAGGGTTTATTGTGGGGTTTGTTTTGTTTACTACTTTTTAAGGGAATTTCCAAAAAGAGAAAATTATTTGTCATTTTCCTAGGAAGATTAAATTGACTTGGAAACAGTCTTAAAACAGTAGCTTGGGGTTCGGGTTGGGGCTCTCCTGATAAAAATGGTAATTTTTCAAATGCCTAAGATAATAAAGTTTCCATAAATTCATTAAAACTTGACATCTGATACCTACAGAGTGACACTGTATCTCATTGTTCTTTAGGTCTGTCTGATCATTCTGGGTTGGAATTTTTTTTTAATTTATTTATTTGTTAGAGAGAGAGGGAGAGAGAGGGAGCGAGCACAGGCAGACAGAGTGGCAGGCAGAGAGGCAGAGGGAGAAGCAGGCTCCCCGCCGAGCAAAGAGCCCGATGTGGGACTTGATCCCAGGACGCTGGGATCATGACCTGAGCCGAAGGCAGCCGCTTAACCAACTGAGCCACCCAGGCATCCCTGGGTTGGAATATTTTGTACCCTTATTCTGAAAAGGCAGTTAACTTGGCATCAGCTTTGGTATTTCTTGCCTCAGAGGAGTTTAACAATGTTAGCCATAAAAATTGATTAATAAATTACATTCTCAGAAGAAACGTATAATCTATGGGTACTATCCAGTTGTAGTAAAGTAACACACCTTGTGAAATGGAAATGATCGCTAAACATGCAGCAAAGAGCTTCAGAGTGCCAGCTTCCTGCTGTTGGCCTTAACTCAGGTATTCACATAGAAGCCCTTTTTCTTACCAACACAGAACACAGAATTTATGAATTAGGCTAGCTACCTAGAAGATTCAACCCATAGCTCACAAGTTACTAAAATTCATTCATGAATATTTTTAATTAGGGATTTCACTGATAGGCAGTAAGAGTCAGCATCTTTTAGTCTTTCATCTTCTACCTTGCATGCACTAAGGCATGTTAAGCGACATCACTAAACTTTTTTAATTCTTCCATGCCCTTTTCTCTCTCCTAAATAATATTTCTTTTAATCTGAAGGGGAAATGGTCTCTTTCCAGGTATTAGTTTTAAAGCTTCAAAATTAAAAGGAACTGTCATTATGATTTCTTCACTGACTTATTTTAGTGGTTGATTTTTTCCCATCTTAAAAACAAAAGTTGCTAGTCTTGTCCTGTTCTTATCACATCAGACAATTCTTCCTGAGGGTGCCTGGGTGGTTCAGTCCTTAAGCATCTGCCTTCGACTCAGGTCATGATCCCAGGGTCCTGGGATCAAGCCCTGCATCGGGCTTCCTGCTCAGTGGGGAGCCTCCTTCTCCCTCTCCATCTCCCTTGGCTTCTGTTCCCTCTCTCACTGTGTCTCTCTCTGTGAAATAAATAAAATCTTTAAAAAATAATAATTCTTCCTAAAACTTGGCTTTTGTCATGTTCAAGACTTACACCTTATATTTGTTTATTCATTCTCCAAATACTTATTTAGTGACTGATCTGAGCCAGGCCATGCCTAACTCTAAAGTCCTCCAAGCAGCTATGTATGCTCTTTATAACCTGCCTTCCTCTCACTTATCCAGTCTCTAGTTGTCTTCAGTTGCCATTCTTTGCTTTATATCTCATATTTTGCCATGCTTTTTCTGAAGCACCATCCTTCCCTTCAAGTGCCCTTTACAAGAAACAAGGATTTATTGATTTTAGAGCAAATGAGCACGGTGGGGTGAGGGGCAGTGGGCAAAGGGAGAGGGAGAGAGTGTTAAGCAAACTCCACACTGAGCAGGGAACCCAATGCGGGGCTCCATGTCTTAACTCTGAGATCAGGACCTGAACCAAAACCAGGATTCCAAGGCTTAACCAACTGCACCACCCAGGCACTTCTTCAGGTGCTCTTATAAAAAGATTGGATAAGTAATTTATTATGTAGTTAAATTTAACCATTATTTTACCTCTCAAAAGGCTGTTCACATTTTCACTTTTCCTGTAAATGTGAACAAGAAACAATCTTTGAAAGAATTCAGAGCAGTGTGTGCATGTGGAGGGATTGAAGAGGCAGAGCGCCCCCTGCTGTTTCCTTTGAAATCACACTAAATAAAGAGCCCTCTGCTTTCCCCTCTGACCTTCATACTGTCTATGCTCCTTCCCATCTCCATAGCTGTGCAGCTGTCCCTCCTCCTGCTACTGAACCGCCTGTTCCCTCAGTGTTCAGCTCAACCTATCCTACATCCTTACTAAAGGTTTTTCTGTGTCTTCTCTTGTTCATTTCCCTTTTATGACCTTCTCTATTGTATATGGTCACCATCAGTGAAATTGGCTCTTAATTGTCCTTTGTTTCAGTTGACCCATTTCTTTTTCCCCATCTCTGGTTTAATCTTCAAAAATACTGATCCTGTCATCTTAACTTTCTGTTTAGATGCTACCTAGCAAAGAGACCCAGTTGGCATTAAGTGATTACCTAAATAGAAATGAGAACGTGCCTAGGTCCATATATATATATATATACACTGTATTTAGCAACATTTTTGCAAAATTTATCCCTCAGTGGATGATGGAAACGGGATATTTAAAGGCATTATTAAAATTCATTGAAATTTTTTAAAAGGGAGAAAAGTCAGCAATCTTTTTTTTTTCTTTAAGTGCTAATATCTGAAGAAAATTTTGATTTTTACTTCTTAACAGGTGGTTTGTTCTGGATGCAGAAACCAGAGATCTAGTTTCTATCCACACAGATGGGAACGAACAGCTCTCTGTGGTGCGCTACTCAGTAGGTAGGCGGATTTACCCCCATCCTGGCACTCACGGCATTTCTCTGTCACTGCATATTTTCATTTACACTAAAACTGACTACTTTTTTCTTTACTCTCTAAACTTGTTAACTATTGAATATGTTTCCCCCAACATCAGATTAAATTCTGTTGCGGGAAACTGCAAAAGATCTTCTAAAGTTAAACAACATTCTAAATCATCAAGCAAATTTAGAATGAACTGTTACAACTGCATTTGCAGTTGAAAGCAGAATACAGTCAAATCCCATTTTGGGGGAATTACACATACTTGGGATTTTGAATAGGTATTAGGCTGACTGTTACATCTATTTAGCAATCTTTTTTGTATGTAAGAAGATATAAATTATAGTAATATTCAAAATACACACTATTAGAGGCTGTTCTTTAAAATCTAGTTGTATTACTGGCTACATAGTCATGATTTTGTTACTTAGATAAAATACTCAGCAACTCATAAGAATTTGATAAATTCATTTAGCCTTGTTTGAATAATTCTTTATACTTTATTCAGAATGTTAATTATGTTTCCATAATATTCCCATTCCCTTTTCCCATTATTAATATGGTTTCCATTCATGTTATTCTTCCATGGAATTAGTGTGAGTGACATTTGCTTATATTTGAAAATATATTCCAGTCCTTAGATCAGTGTGGAATTCAAAGGCTCTTTTTGATTGCTTCTAAGTTGTTTAAAAGGAAGGGCTGAATACTGTTGAGTTAAACATGGAAGGAAGAATATTTGCTCAGGCTATAAGCCTGACAAGCTATCTTAAAGCAGAAAAGGTTTTCTGTTTGGCTTGGCTTTTTTAGTGCTGTCCTAGCAAATTGCTACAAACGTAGCAATTAAAATCCAAAGATCAGTTGGACTTTATAGACCGTCTGTTCTGTGGTAAGAACAATAGAAGAGACCATAAAAGAAGAGAACATAGTCCCTTCCCAAGTTGGAGAGTCATGTGTGCTCAACTGAAATGAGCAGTTGAACACTCAGCTCATGAGTGCTATGTACTTAGACCCATAAGAGCTCGTTAACTTCCCTGGAGCCAGTGTGTAACTAACTAGGAGAAGATGACCCTGGAGTCCACAACCTTTGAGTATCTCCAAGAAATGACTGGACTAGATGGCCATGTTTTTCAAGTGTGCTTAGTGATGGAAGGATTCATTCATCAAATACCAAATAAGAAAAGACAAATATCATATGATCTCACTGATATGAGGAATTCGAGAAACAAGACAGAGGATCATAGGGGAAGGAAGGGAAAAACGAAATAAGATGAAACCAGAGAGGGAGACAAACCATAAGAGACTCTTAATCTCAGGAAACATACTGGAGGGGAGGGGAGTGGGAGGGATAGAGTGGCTGGGTGATGGACACTGGGGGGGGGCATGTGCTATGGTGAGTGCTGTGAATTTGTAAGACTGATGAATCACAGACCTGTACCCCTGAAATAAATAATACATTATATGTTAAGAAATCTTTAAAAAGTCTTTATTGGTTTGCCTAAAAAAAAATGCAAAATAACAGTTAAATTGGTAAGATTTAACATTTGTAAAATATCATTCATTTAGTACAGGTCCAATAAAATAGCAGCTCAATACATTTCTCTAGTTAACATTTTTTCCTTTCTCATTCTAGATGGCACTCTCCTGGCTGTAGGATCTCATGACAACTTTATTTACCTCTATGTAGTCTCAGAAAATGGAAGAAAATATAGCAGACATGGAAAGTGCACTGTAAGTATTGAAGTAAAATAAATTAAGCTGTAAAATTGTTGGAAAATTTTACTTGGGATAAGAAGTTAGGTTTTTACATTGATGTATCCATTGTTTTACTATCCTTAACTGCTTTAAACTTTAATCTCTTTGAAAACAGATTTACTTTAACAGCAGAATATTGCAGTTCCCTGTGTGATTTAGAAGTGTTTCTTCTTTTGATGGGAGTTTAATATCTGTCTGTTTCTGACTAGTTTTAAGGCAGTGTCTTAAATCAAAGCTATTTCCATAGGAAGTCCTTAGAATAACACTTTTTGAAAATTGATGTGTCAGAAATGAAAGGGTATCTCGCTTTTAATCCCAGTGTCCCACATTCCTGTCCCCCGCCAACACCCTGCAATTTCCTGTATCACCTCTTTTACCACTAAAGTAAAATAATTTATATGGAGATCTGTCTGCATTAAGAGAGTTAACAGAAGCATATTTCCTTGAATTTGTTCTGATTGACTTTGTTATTATTGTAAGGGGTAAACTTGATTCAGTTCTGTAGACATACTGAGTACACCTTATGGCAAGCATTCTGCTAACTTAAGAAATGTTTACCCTAGCAGACAAGAGATAAAAGCTTTTATATAAAAGCTTTTATCTCTTGTCTGCTAGGGTATAGGACAGAATGGAGCTAATGCTGGTTTTGCTGCTTACTAGATTGAGACTTTAGGCAAGTTAATTAACTTCTTTGAGTCTTAATTATCTTAAAATTGGGCATTATAACAGTTCCTACTATATAGGATTGTTGTGAATATTGCGAACTACTCTCAGAGTTGCAAATACAAATGCTGTTTCTATTTTATTTCTAGTACTAGTACTAGTCAGTATTTAAGTAACCACCATAGTTTAGAACTTTAGAGAATCTCCCTTTAATAAGTTAACCAAGGAGTTGGAGCCTGTCCCTCTTTGTGGCATCATTTTATGTGCAAATGTCAGTTGAGAAGATGACTGGTACCCAAGAAAACTGAACAAGCAAGGCATGCTTGACAAGGTTACTACAGGCTCATAGTCATAAGCTAGGAAACAAAACAAGATCCATTTTAGAGAAATGGACTCACGTCATGCAGGTTCTCCAAAACTGTCTTATAAAATACCAATTTCTAAAAGCTAACTGATAAGGGACTGAATTCTAGTTTCTTCTGGCCAATCAGGTTTTCTCTCTATAAGCAACCCTCAGGAAACCAACTCAGAATCAGAATGCTAGTTTATTCATTTAAAATAAGGTATATAAATGCCAAGGGGACAGGACATGCCCATCCTCCAGCCAGTACTTCCCTTCAGGCAAAAATATGCGTGTGAAACCAGAGTATAATCAGGAGGTGGGCAGCCTTAGCACCTATATCCCTAGTAGTCAGTAGCTGCCCCTGGAACTGGTCTTCAGGTCCCTCTATTCTAGACATTAGGTGGGTACTGTCCACGTTTGCCTCTGTGACTCCTTGCTGACCACCCACCTGAATAACACTTTTTTGCACAGATTCATACGTGCAATCAGGTTGTACCCTATCCTTGCCAGCCTTGGACCTATGATGACTCTTACTTCTTGGCCTTTTTCTGCTCTAACTTACACTATGTTGATTGTAAAGTTAACTCTCGGAGGTTCCTGGGGGACCTCTACTGCAGTTTCTGTAAACACACAAAACTTGCTCTTCCAGTCATTGAATTTACTTGCTATTATGTAGCAACCTCAAACACCTCAAGTTTGTTTACTACACATGGTCCCAGACCTTCTCTTGGAAGAAACCCCAGTGATCTTCCAAGAAGTAATCTGCTCCTCATGAACCTGACCTCTCTGGGCAGGCTGAGGGATGGAGAGGAAGAGAGAATGGAGTCATCCTTCTGTACTGTTTGTCTGTGGCAGCCTTTCATTTTCTCCTCTGACTTCCCAGGTTTGCCCCTGGGAGCACTGCTTATGGGCTTCCCCTAGGTGCTCTGCACTCCCTCCAGCACACACCCCAAGCCTGCTCTACAAGATCTGTGGCATTTTCTGCCTGGTAATTAAACCATATAATTTAAAATAACCTTTTTTCTTTCTTTTACTTTCCATGAAAACATCCATCTTCTTAGTGTTTAGTACATATTAGAAAAAGTGGTTTGATTAAACTGTAGGATTCAGGGGTTCATGGCTGTATCACATATTGACTGTG
The DNA here is from genome assembly GCA_004024625.1 of Mellivora capensis. Classification (NCBI taxonomy): domain Eukaryota; kingdom Metazoa; phylum Chordata; class Mammalia; order Carnivora; family Mustelidae; genus Mellivora; species Mellivora capensis. The sequence continues at coordinate 78,604 of PISX010003655.1, read as the reverse complement.
TAGCAGTTTGATTTAGTTCTTTTTGAGAGCGTGTGCACACTTGCATGAGTGTGCTCGCATGAGTTGCAGTCAGTGGGAGCAGGGGCAGAGGGAGAGTGAATCTCAAGCAGACTCCATGCTGAGCATAGAGCCAGGCTGGATCACATGACTATGAGATTATGAACTGAGCTGAAACCAGGACCCTGACATCTAAGTGACTGAGCCATCCAGGCACCCATAAGCAGTTTGATACTGTAACTGCTTCTATAGAAAAGTTTATTTTAAAAAAAGGCTTTGGGTTCTGGAGCTCTTTTTTAATTTGTCTCCTGCAAAGCCCTAAGGTTGGGAGTGGGGCTAAGCTGGGCTGGTATGGATATGATTTTCTTTGCTTTGCATATTGGGCATTTCTTATAATATTTAACGTGTAAGAAAGATCTTCTAGCTAAAAAGAATTTGAAGACCTCTGGTTGGTTATCTGAAATTCCTTGAGGAATGTGAGTTGAGGATTGTAAAGTTTTACAATCTTGTAGCTTTCCGCACAGTTTCTTTTATCTCAGCTGTGCTATTTTGAAATCTACTGGAAAAGTCCTTAGTTACTTGTAAATTCCTTTTCTTAAAATGCTACTTTGAAATTACTTTCTGCTTATCTTCAGTGTTAGAGAAATGAGTAAAAGATAAGCATGAATTAAATGCTGTGTTCTCTGACCTGGGCTTAAACTCTGGCTCCACCATTTCTTTATGAAGTTACGAAACCTCTCTCTGCCCCCTGGACTTGTTCTCTGCTAAGTGGGCGCTGGGAGGCTGCTGGGAGACCCAGAGTTGACTATGGATACACTGTGCCGAGAACGTTCTCTGCTCAGTGTTGGATGCCAGCAGCAGCAGCAGCATTGTACTCGGTAACTAGATGAGCCCCTTAAATGTTTCTCAGCATTTAACATGAATCTATGAAAGTTCAAGAAGAGTTTTCTAATTATGGATAATTGTGTATCTTCCTTGAAAGAGTTTAAGTGTTCTGATTAACCTAAAGTTTCTACTCTACTTGCAGTAGGATTAAGATGATTTTATTTTACACCTGATTGCCAACATACTGGCTTTCTGCTTGATTCGAATTCCTATATTCCTTTTAACATGGCTGCTCTGAGATGGTAACATAGGAAATGAAGTATATTGAAGTTGCAGTGATGCACTGTTTCATAGAGTCTGTTAGGTCAGGAAAGAAGTGCTGGTAAAAGTAAGTTCCCTTTTTGCCAGGAGTTTTGATAAATGGAAAATATACATAAGTCATCAGAGACTCAAAATCTTTCTTTCTTTATATTCTGTCATTCTCCGGTTATCAGATCCTCGTTCCAGGAGGAAAGGATTAGACCGGGGAAAGGTACTTCTCCTCCTAAGTCCATTCTCTAAAAGTTTCCCTGGAAGCCCCACTCAGTGATTTCTGGCACCCTAGCTGCAGAAGGGGTTGGGAAATCAGTGTTTCAGCTCCATCCTTCAGGGAAGGGGGCGGAATGTGGATTTAATAGACAGCTGTTCAGGATACTGAAGAATAGCCTTCCCTGGGGCACCTGGCTGGCTCAGTTGGAAGAGAATGCAGCTCTTGACCTCGGAGTTGTTGAGTTAGAGCTCCGCATGGCCTGTAGAGATTACTTAAATAAAAAAAATATGTATCTATTAAAAAAAAAAAAAAAGAACAGCTTTCCCTTGAACCAGCAAAAGAGCATCAGAAACATGATGGGGCAGGGGGCACCTGGATGGCTCAGTCGGGTAAGTGATTAAGTGTCTACCTTCTGGCTTGGATCATGATCTGGGGGTCCTGGGATGAGCCCCAAGTCAGGCTCCCTGCTCAGCGGGAAACCTGCTTCTCCCTCTGACTTTCCCTCCCCCTGTTCTGCGCACGCTCTCCCTCTCTCTCTCTTGAATAAATCAATAAATTTTTTAAAAAAGAAATGCAATTGCGGGGGGGAAATCCTGTTCTCAAAAGCAACAAAAACTGTAGATGTTTTGAGAATAAACCCAGCAAGTAAAGCACAGGAAACATGGTTGAAAAAAAGAACTGAAAAAATAGAGACATAATGTGTTTTTAGATTAAAAGACTTGATAAAAATATCCGTTCTCTACAAATTCCTCTCTAAATTTGATGCCGTCTTAAGTTTTCAGCATTGGTAAAAGGTTCTAAAGTTCATCTGAAATTTTCCACATCCCACAAAACTATCACAGTTGGCTAGAAATAGGCAGATAGACTAATTGAACAGAAGAGAGAGTCCAGAAACAGATGTCTGTTTATATGGAAATCTAGATAACAAAAGAGGTATTTCAAATCTGTAGAGTACAAATGGACTGTTCTCTACCTGCATTTTCCAGCATCACAGCTACTAACCAGAACTTTCTGTTCATGAAACTAAGTACAATCCAGTTCCATTTCAAGTACTCAGAAGCCACAGGTAGCTAGTTGCTGCTGCACTGGACTGTGTACATACACAACACTTTAATTACTACCGAAAGTTCTACTGGACAGCACTGCTCTAGATGGTGGGGGGAGTCACCTGAATACCTACTTAGGGAAAAGGCTAGATCCCTAACTCTAGGCCTTGCTACTTTTTTAAAAAGTCTTCATGTAATTTTAATATATAACCAGGGTTGCAACTCACTGATTTAGATGATCCTCTCAGTGACAAAGATTTAGCTAAAATATTTCTCATTTTTTTTTTTCGGAGTAGTATTTTTGGGCTCCATCTCTTACTATGATTATTTAATAATAGTAATGAAAGTGCCAGCTTAGAGTACTTTACTGTTTCTTTTCAAGGAAGTATACTAGATTTTGCTCCCAGCTGTGTCTCATGCCCTTGGGGTAGAATGTGAGGCTATCTTCCCTCACGCAGTGCACGTACCTTCCGTGGCCTGTGAGTTGGGCAGGGCAAGGACTCTCCAGGGTACTGTCTGGGAAGGTAACATTATAGACCCCAGATACATTTAATCTTCTCTTTGCTTATATATTGGAATCCATACCAGGGAAAAAGTACTCAGTTCGTTTTTCCAGTACAAATTGGTAACTTCCCCAAAGTCTTTTCTGTATTGGGTACTTTTTCTACTCAGCCTCACCCCCTTTTTTTTTTAAAAGATTTATTTATTTGTTTGACAGAAATCACAAGTAGGCAGAGAGGGGGAAGTCTTTTCTGTATTGGGTAGGCAGAGAAAGGGGGAAGCAGGCTCCCTGGTGAGCAGGGAGCCCGATGCGGGGCTCGATCCCAGGACCCTGAGATCATGACCTGAGCTGAAGTCAGAGGCTCTCACCCACTGAGCCACCCAAGTGCCCTTCAGGGGCCCTTTTTGGGAATACTTTATACTCATTTACCTTCTAAATATGTTCTGTGTCCAATACACATGGAACTACATGAGTATTATGTATACAGTGCTTCTGATGCTCCTCTAAATAATGTTATTAAAGCCTTTTCACAGAGTCCCAGATGATATTTTTAAATACTTCTGCATTAGTGTGAATGCTTCTTGGAGGACGGCACTTTGCCTGGTTAATCTGTTAATATCCTTCGTGCATGTAGCCAGCAGTTTTCTTATCTGAGAGGCCTGGCTTCTAATGCCAGAGCCAGGCATCATGTGTACCATGAAAAGGATTTGTGTGAACCTTATCCTCCTACCAGATTCAGAAAATATCCACTAACCATATGTGTCCTTCTGGCTTTGAAACTTGGTTTCTTGTGAAGTTGGTAGGTCTCCATTTTGCTTAGCAAGTGATTCCCAACTTTTTTTCCAGTATACCTCCTAAACTCGGGATTTCAGGCACTTCACAGTTCTCAAATTCACAGCATTTAAATATATTTAAGTGTATAAATATATTTGTCATATAGCACTGTGGGGGAGAGTATAGCTCCAGAGAGGTGTCGTTAGACTTCAGAAGGATGATGGAGTAATTAGAATACTATGTGAATCATTAGAAACTGCATCTAATGTACTTTGAGTTTTTTAATTTAAAAAAATATGTGCAGAAAGCTAGTAATTCAAAAAGTACAATAGAAAGTAAATATGCTTTACCACAGACTATAGGAAATAAAAGTGCTTTTGAGTCTCATTGTGCCACCATTAAGACTTGTATGTGATTTATCTTAGAAATCCTCAAATGCTTACATAGAAAGGCAGCAAAATACAGCATTTAATAGTTTTTTTGTCTTAATTCCCACAGTGTTAGTAAAAACTAGACCAGAAAAAGATCATGTCTCCTCTTTAAGGAATGTTTTAATGAGTCAGTTGGTCATATTGGATCCAGCTGTTCTGAAGGAGTACATATGGGGTGACTTTTCCCCAGAAATATTCTTTGGAGATGAGTTTTTCTAGGAGACCTCCCCATGCCCATGTATCTGTGGCACATTCTGCAGCTTTGGGGCTGTACCGTGGGTGCTAAGCAGCAGCCCAGGAAAACTACTCTCTGACCAACCTGGAACCCTTACTTCATTCTTGAAAACTAAGTCCTTCTAAAGGGGACACTAGTGACTTGAAAAAAGGCCCAAGGGTAGGTGATCTGTGAAGTGTCCTTTAAGGCACAAACCTGTGAGACTCCTCTTGGAAGTCTGACACAGGAGGTAGGTGCTTGTTGCTGCTGTCTGGGTGGAAAGGCCAGCAAGATACTCCCCAAGTTCCAGGTGCTCAGTGTGTCCCACTGTAGTGAGATCCCTTTTTCGTTCCAAAGTTGTTTTGTTTTTGTTAAGATTTTATTTATTTATTTTAGAGAACGCCAGAGCAAGGAGAAGAACAGAGGGAGAGGGACAAGCAGACTCCACACTGAGCACAGAGCCCGACACAGGGCTTGATCCCATGACTCTGACATTGTGACCTGAGCAAAATCAAGAGTCGGATGCTCCACTGGCTGAGCCACCTTTCACCGCCATTCCAGAGTTCTCCTAGAACTCTTCGTGTATCACTTGGTATCTTTGCATACCTGCACCTTCAGTTCCCAGCAAGATAGGGTGAAAAAGAACTAGAGGCCTTCTGTGAGCTCAAGTCAGTTCTAGACGCTGTGATTCTCCTCTGTACACATTAGGAATTCCAGATGAATGGTTTCTCAGAAAACCTGTTGGCTACTAAACTCTTGAATGTTCAGAACGCTAAATGCTTTCTAATAGCTGATCTTTTATTCCCTAGGGACATTCCAGCTATATCACACACCTTGACTGGTCCCCAGACAACAAGTATATAATGTCCAACTCAGGAGACTATGAGATACTGTACTGTAAGTACAAATGATTACATCTAGCTGAGACAGGTGTGTCCAGGGCATAAATGAACCGGCCGTGCAGAATGTGAATTGTGCAGTGTGCGTGCTGGCGCTCTGACCAGACAGTATGTTGCTCTAAGCTAAAGAGTGAAAATCTCAAATGTAGTTCACTTCTCCAAGAAAGTAATGAATTAATTTACATATGTAGACATGTAGTCCTAAGGAATTACTCAGGGAGATTGCTGCTCTAACCCACTGAGCCACCCCGGTGCCCCAAGATTGCCGCTCTAATATGGCTTTGTATTTAACTTTTCCTGGAGAGAGGAAAGAGTACAATACATGGGTACTTACGCTTTTTAAAGAAAGAACAATTTATTAATTTTATAAACCCTATTAAAGGGAACACTTTATTTTTCCTTTTTAAATGTATCTTAATGTTTTTCAGTGCATGGATTTCAGTGTATGGATTACAAGTAAACATAGCTAGTTTGAATCAAGATACACTTTGAAATATATTTGTACAGGCGCTATGACCATATTTCTTGTTTCTGAATTTAAAGGGGACATTACAAATGGCTGCAAACTAATCAGGAACCGATCAGATTGTAAGGACACCGATTGGACAACCTATACCTGCGTACTAGGCTTTCAAGTCTTTGGTAAGAACATGACACCTGATGGGAAAAGACGGTTTGTGGGTGTTCTTGTACATAGTAATTACTTGCTTAAATTTCTAAATGAAAAAAGAGTCTGTGTGTGTTCTTCGGTGTTATCACTATTAATGTCAGATTCAAGACATCAAGTGTATTAGGATCAAACCAATATGAAGTTCTCTGCAAAATCCAGCAGACTTTTGGTCCTGAATATAAAAGACACTTGAAAGAAGTATACAGAATAGCACAGATTGCCTTCCCATTTTTTTCCTCCACATGAAAACTGAAGTATTTTAATTTGTAAAAGCATTTTTAAAATAGCTTAATTGAGCATAAGACATAATTTCACCTTCTTTATTTTTTTTAAAGATTTTATTTATTTATTTGACAGAGAGATCACAAGTAGGCAGAGAGGCAGGCAGAGAGAGAGGGGGAAGCAGGCTCCCTGCTGAGCAGAGAGCCCGATGCGGGGCTCGATCCCAGGACCCTGAGGTCATGACCTGAGCTTTAGGCAGAGGCTTTAACCCACTGAGCCACCCAGGCGCCCCAGAACTTTCTTTTATGGCTGAGTGAGAGCCCTTGTACGCATACTGTACACATACACCACATTTTGTTTATCCGCCATCTGGTGACGAGACACTTGGGTCATTTCTACTTTTCAGCTAATACAAATACTGCTGCTTTGAACAAGCATGTTCAAGGTTTTCTATAGACATGTTTTCATTTCCCTTGAAATACACCTGAGTGGAATTCCAGAGTCCAGTGGTAACCTTGTGTTTAATCTTTTGAAGAATTGCCAGACTGTTTGCCAAAGTGGCTGCTCTACTTACGTTCCCACTAGCGTGACTTCCCAGAATTCTGTTTCCCCACGTCCATGTCAGCAGTTCTTAGTCTCTTGCATGTGAATGTCCAGGTGTCCCAGCACCATTTGTCGAAATATAAAGGCATTTTTCGGAGACATTATTTAAAGATAAAATTTGGAAATCATTCCTAATCTCATGTTTTAGATATTTCTCAAAATCTTTTCCTGTGACCGTTTTCTAAGCCTTTCCCGATCTGGGGGTCCCCTTCTGAAAAAGTTACAAGACAAATGGAAAAGTTAAGATAATAAGGCCTTGTCTGCAAAGTACAAAAAAGAGATGTTCTACTCAGTAGTTAGAATACTGTATACGAGGGGGACATCAATACCTAAAGCAATGTTCAGAATATTAACACTTTTCCCTTTAACAACATCTCTGCCTTCTGACAGTTGTGCTCTCTTCCAGCCCGATCGTAGATCAGTTCTTTATGCTGTGTACATGAGAAAAATAATCCATTATAGGTCCCTGTGCTAAACGCAACTGCTGTAGAGACGGAGGAGAGAACTGGGCTGACAAGAAATTAAAACCTAACTCTAACTCGTCGATATACAATTTCATTATTCTGGGTGAAGCTGAAACAGTAGCCAGTAGCCGGTAATATTTATTTAAGAGATGTCAGTTAAGAAGTGTTTCGATGTGTTTTAGCGAATTTACCAAAAACTTACTTGTTCTCTAGAATAGCACGGAACCACAGGAGGCCAGCATCTCAGCCCTTCTGTATTCCGTAATTTCCACCTAGTCTTGATAGGGTTTTGTGCTAATTATATTGAACGTGATCACCAGTGCCTCATGATTCAGAATAATTAAATTTACTATGTCTCTGGATATAAATAATAGTTGCATGAAAATTCTGTGGGGTAGCATGGTAGACTAGTGGGTGGCCTATGCATTTCCATTAAGATAAAGAATTTTGGAGGTTTTCTTTGAAGTGCCTGCCTGCAGAGAACAGCAAAGAAAGAGTGTATACATTTCACATGGTTTCCCCAGAGTCTGCTGGGAAGAACTAGAGCTGTACCTTTGTGTTCCTGCACTTTGCTGTATGAGTCAACAGAATTTCCCCTCCGACTAGAAACTTTAAAAAGGAAGAGCTTATTTGCGGAGGGGAGTTAAGCTAAAACTATTTGTTAGCACCACCTGCTGGTTACTATTGAGTATTTTTGTGTCTTTAAATTTTCCATCTTGAGGCTGTTTTCACTGAATTTTTTTAGATTTTTAGGTAAAACTTCATCCTTTGATGCATTGAACCACTAAGAAATTTTTAAGGGAAACGTTAGCAGCTAAGTTTAAGATTCTGAAATTAAATAAACCCACGTGGCATCGCAGTTATATTTTAGACTCATTTTTCTACACCCCCGTGTTTCCATATCAAAGGTGTCTGGCCAGAAGGATCCGATGGGACCGATATCAATGCACTGGTGCGATCCCACAACAGGAAGGTGATCGCTGTTGCTGATGACTTCTGCAAAGTTCATCTGTTTCAGTATCCCTGTTCCAAACCAAAGGTAAAATCAATTTATTAAAAACAAGTGTTGTAGGACCTTTTGTTTGGGGATATTTTTGTGTTGCTGGTGAGAAGAGATGTGCAGTGACTCCTCACTGTGATGCCGAGGGGCCCGGGGTTAGGGGGCAGCATCCAGGCCAGCGCTGCTTTACTCCTTCACCATTAAGGTCCAGAAGACTGTTAGGACAGATGTTTTATTATTTTTAGTTTATCAGTAATTTTTTAGTGGATATTTAAATGTCTCCTGAACCTACTAAAATATTTTGTTACACATATAATCATCATTATAAAGGTCCTGGAGCCATTTCCTAATTCACCTTCCATCCTCCCACCTAGTAAATTCTCCCCTAGCCGTCTCAGCAGAAAGTAGTTAACCTAACAGACTATTTATTACATTATTTTTTGAAATAATATGGTCTGACTATATGGATGTATGTTACTCTGTTTCTCCCATAGAAATAAGCATTAAAAGGAAATGACTGTTAGCTCCATTCCTCAGACGTGCTGACTCTCGCTGTGATCTGAATTACCTCCCTTACCTGGTGGCTTCCGTTGCTGTAAACAGGCACGTAAAGAATGAGTGTAATTTTCCTGTCCGTTTCTTCCAGGCTCCCAGTCACAAGTACAGTGCCCACAGCAGCCATGTCACCAATGTCAGTTTTACGCATAATGACAGTCACCTGATTTCAACTGGTGGAAAAGACATGAGCATCATTCAGTGGAAACTTGTAGAAAAGTTATCTTTGCCTCAAAATGAGATTGTAGCCGATGGTACTCTACCCAAAGCCCCCATCTCTTCCATCGAAAGTGTCCCACAGTCTGATACTCCTACACCACCTCCTTCCCAGCCCTTAAATGAGACAGCTGAAGAAGAAAGTAGAATAAGCAATTCTCCCACGCTTCTGGAGAACAGCCTGGAACAGACTATGGCGCCCGGGGAGGACCACGTCGAGGAGCAGAGTGAAGGGGGCAGTGAAGACCTCGGCGAGCCGATGTATGAGGAGCCGTCCACGGAGAACGGCAAGGAGCAGAGTGAGGCCACTCTTCCCGAGCACCAGCAAGACCCCTCAGCCCTGTCTTAACCGCAGGGCTCCAGTGCGACTCTCTCTGCTCCTTCAGCTGCTTGGGATCTTGTGACAGTTCGGGTGAGGGCCGGGAGTGAGGGACGTCACTCTCGCAGCTCTGCGTCTCCACGAGATCGGTGTCCAGCAGTCGCACCCGCAGGCCCTCAAGAGCCGCCGGCCAGCGCCGCTGAAGGTTGGGTTTGGTGCGTGCTGAGCACTGACCAAACTTAATAGCGGTAAAGACCGAAGCGTCTCAGAATTACCCGTCCGGAAGCGTATGCTGTAAATACTGGAAACAGAGGCAGCAGTTGTATGGATTTAAAGTGAACCCCTTGTTATCTGAACGAGTTTTCTTCAGGAACAACCAGAGGCATCACACACACTGTTACTCATCTGCTGGCGCAGACTGTGCTACGTTGTTTTTCCCTGGATGCAGAAAAATCAGGAGAACAAAAAATGCTCTCTTACTGAGATATCCTCCCGCCCCAGATGTCTCGGGGAAATTTTTTTAAGACTTCGGTATTGCCCCATGTACTGGGGTTGCCTTGAGTCCCAGCGCCATTTCCTTCCACGAGCACTAGCTGCGCGGATGCGCTTTGCCGCCTCTGCCGTCTGGTGCTGCCTGTCCTGAGTCATCGCGAGGGGCAGTCCCTTCGCTTCTCGTGTGCGGATCTGATCTTAGAACCAAGACAGCAGTGGTTTGTTAGAGAGCTTTTAATGTATATTAAACCATTAATACTCAGAAATAATGGATTCCTCCAAGGATTCCTTTACTGGCTGAAACATTTTTCAATGTTTGGCATTCAAGTGAATGGAAGAAGAAAAACCGCATGCCTATAAAACTCAGCTGTAAGCATTACTTGGCTAATTTTAGCTTAGCCTTCCTCATAATTTGTTCCTTTGATAATAGAAATATAAATACAGTAAGTTTGAATTGGTGCTTGAAATTCATCAGTTTAGTTGTTTTTATACAGATTTTATTGAGGGGTAAGACTGAAAATTACAAATTCTTTTTTATGGAAGTATGAATAACAGTCACAGTAATTTTTTATAAACTGCATACTTAACAGACTTGCTATATATGGTCATTTTTCTCTGGTAGAGTTGCTGTAAGCCTTGCAGTTCTGATGTGGCTGTCCTCTGCTATTTTTGGCAATGCATGTCTTATGCATCGGATAGTTTTGTTTCTTGTCAAAAGACTTTTTTCTTAAGTACATGTTTCCTACTATAATTACCGACAAATATGCATTTCCTATATATTTGTTTATACATGGATTATAAAAAAACTTTGGATTTATTTTTTAACTTGCTGAATTTTTGTTGTTGTTGTTAGATCATGTTTAGAAACTTTGAATGAGTTCAGAAGTCTTAAGTATGCAAGTGTTTACGTGATTGTGCCATTCCAAAGTGCATCAGAACTGTCATTCCCTTCTAGTACCTTCTCAGGAGTAATACAAATCAGGTATCTCATCACCATTTGGTAATTAATATACAAACTCCAGTGAATCCCAAGGACACTCACATTTATATTCACATGCTGTGTGTAAGGGTGCGGGTATGTGTGAAGGGGTGAGTGTAGACAATCTATCTATATAGGAAGATATACGCCACATTGAAAATACTCAGTGTATATCTCTATGTGTATAGGTATATGTCCATGTATATCTCTTTCCTTTTGTTTACAGTTTTTCAAAAAAAAAAAAAAAAACCTCAAAGTAGTTCTCTTCAGAAGGGGAGAGAGAGATTCCAAGCAATCCATCTTTTTTCAGTATGTTCTAGACATAATTTTCAGAGAGCATCAATAATATCAGGCCAGCACGTGTTACTCCCTGCGAGAATACTGAGAAGAACAAGTAGCCCTAGAAGAAGCAGCATTTCTTTAAGCCCCTCGGCGATACAGCTCTCCGTGACCAGCAGGGAGTTTATTGAGGGACACCGGTCACCTCTGGGGTTGCTGTGTACGATGAGATTTATACTCGTGATACTCTTGGGTGGAAGTTTCACAAGACACTACTAACGCGCAGAAAGCGTCCCAGCTCTCTATTGCTGGCAACTACTGTTTAACGGTCAATTAAGTCTGTGATAATGGTTGCAAGTGGGTGGGATTATGAAATTGTAGATGTTTTTAGGAAAACTTGTGAATGAAGATGAATCCAAGTGTTTCATGTGAAGATGTTGAGCCATTTCTATCATGCATTCCTGTCTCATGGCAGAAAATTTTGAAGATTATAAAATAAAATGATCAAAATGTTTCAGGTGTCTTGACTCTTCGTTTATACGGCTCATTTCCATGACTGTCCAGTTATCAAAAGACACGGCAGTTAATCAGCTGACGCTGGGGATACCCCTATTCTGGTCAGAACGAGCCCCACCTCATAACGTTAGAGGAAATGACTTCTGATTATGTCTCCACTTACTAGGGGAGTAGCTTCACTTTAATTTATGTCATGTCTACACTTTCTCTAATGTTTAACATGGGATAATCCTGGTGATCCTGGTTACCTGCCTGCCAGCCTCCTGTCGCTGCCTCCCTCTCCCCCCTGCTGCTTCGGGACACGGCCTCTGCGCCACAACCAGAAATTGGCCGCTACAAGTTTTTCTTTCCGAAAAATCAGGTTGGGAGCATTCCATACCTTGGGAGTATTCCATTCCATACATTCCATACCATGCTTTTAAAAGCATGGAAATGAGGTTTTCTCCGTTACCTGATTCATCCTTGGTGACTGTATGTTCCCAGCCACTCCCAACACCACTAGCCCCTGAGAGGCTGCCTTGGGGCAGGAATTAATCTTCTACCAATTTGGAGACAAAATGGCTTGACGGGCATCAGAATAAACCCACTGAACTATGTTATTTTTCCCCTCAATACAAAGAAGAGGGAGATCCATAAAGGGGAAATGACGAAATTGATTTTAAACACACCGATGTGTTGGTGTAACTTCTAGAAGGAACTGGGTTTCCAGCTTAGAGCCGGATCTGAAATGAAGGGACTGAGTTTACGAACCTGTTTTTAGGACAAATGACAGGCTTGACGAGCACCTGTGTGGCCAAGCGTGCCTCCCCCACCCCGGGCCTTCATGTGGTGCTGGGGGAGTCCTTGCCTGTAGGCAAGGACATGGAGATTCAGCAAATGGCCCATGTTCCTTTACTTAGATAATGGCCATGCCAGGATGTTATGTTTTGTAACATCAAAGCTTGCTTCTCCACTCATACTAGGAGAAAGACTTGAGTGCGCACAGGGGAGAAAGGGAGAGAGAGAATCTCAAGCAGGCTTCACCTCAGTGCAGAGCCCAAACAGAGCCTGAATTCCGGACCCTGACATCACGCCTGAGCCGAAATTGAGAGTTGGATGCTTAACCGACTGAGCCACGCAGTGGTGCCCGGAGAAACACATCCTTTAGAAACGGAGGAAGGAGGAAAAAATGTGGGTAGACAGAGAATCTGGAAAGGAGATAGGGAAGCAAAAAGGCCTGTGTCCTTCTCCATCTTTGCTCCAGGAGGGGTGGGGGAAGCTGCCACCCAGTGATGCTGCACATCGGTCCCCAGCACGGAAGCCAGGCCTTGCTGGAAAAGCCACCTCTGCCAGGGCTACAATCCTCAAGGACCACAGAAAGGTCCAGACCTTTCTACCAAAATATAGATGTGCCCTTTTGTAAAGAGGAGCTCTTGGCTGTCCTCACAGGGTCTCGGGTCATGTTAAATGTTCTGTGCTGGGACGCCTGGGTAGCTCAGTTGGTTGGACAACTGCCTTCGGCTCAGGTCATGATCCCGGAGACCCGGGATCGAGTCCCGCATCGGGCTCCTAGCTCTGCGGGGAGTCTGCTTCTCCCTCTGACCTTCTCCTCGCTCATGCTCTCTCGCTGCCTCTCTCTCAAATAAATAAAATCTTTAAAAAAAAAAAATGTTCTGTGCTAATTAGTTTACCATCTCCAAAGAAAACTTGGATTTCTATTTGACACTCATTAGTAAGTCCCTACAATAACCCTTAATGCTCTATTATAAAGAAGGCAAAGAAATAAGGAGAAATAATCCCGAACGGAAAAAAAAATTTCACTGACTCCTCTGGAAATGTCAGCCTGTTTCATTTCTGCGTTCGTGGGTGACATCCTCAGGAGACCAGGGCTTCCTGAACTCAATATATTTCTGTTGGGCCAATCCAGAAATCTGGCAGAGAAACTTACTGGTACCACTTCCACACGTGGACAAGAATACGAAGAGATGGGTGAAAACAAAACCCGAGGGCTCATGTCCAGCTGCTGTTCAACGGGAGCAGTGTTAACAGTGGGCTCACTCAGTTCTTCCGTTCCAGCAACCTTACACGTGAGTCTCTCCATTGAGCGCACAGGGCAACTCGAGGAACAGAGAAGTCGGGTCCCACTCCCAGCAGATGAGCTGAGACTGGAAGCCAGATCCTCCTGCCCGCCGAGTCCTTGCGGCTGCCCACGCCCCACTGCTGGAGCGCCACAGAGGAATCAGTGGTTCCTAATACAAAGAATAAGCTCGGTTTAACGAACTGCAAGCACCAAAGAGCAGCGCGGAAAAGCTACAAAGCAATTCGACTTGGAAAAGGTGGTGTTGGGCTCTGGACGGAGGCACAAAGCTGAAGGGACCCTCCTCACACATAAATCCTCTCTCCTGCCTCCCCAAAACCAGAGCACAGGGCCGAGACGCTTCCAGGCTCTTACACCATCCTGTGGCACCTGCTGCCAGCAATGGCCCGCTCTCCTGCCTTCTTTAGCCAACTCAGTCCCTGACGTTCAGTTTAAACCTGCTGGTGTGGAGACCCTGCTCCCTTGTTTTCCAACCTTTGGGCAATTTCCATTATGCTGAAAACGAACGTAGCAACTTCTTCCTGTCCTTAGCCAAGTGCATTCTGCACTTTGTCCTCATTCCCCATCCCACACTTCTCACCACAAGCCTGGAGGCTCTGCCAGCCCCATGCCCAGCCAGAGGGCTTTGATCTTGTACCTCCTCTCCCTTAGCAATGTGAACACGTGGTCCTGAAAATAGATTCTCCTCGGCAGCCACCCATCCACGGAGATGAATACACATAATTACGGGGCTGATGGCTAAACAGCACAGCGGGATTACACAAAACCGGCTCGAGGCAGGTTTCAACTCTGGCAGAGTTTACTTTCACCAGGTCTCACTAAAGGAACAGAAAACAAAGGAGAGTGGGGGCAGAAGAAATGGCCTCAGGGAAGAAAAACAACTTTTTCAGTAAAAAGCAAAGCCTTCATACTTGGTCATCCTGTTTCATTCTTGATGTGCACGCAGCCACCAAGCCGGAGTGCGTCCTGGGAAAGGGCTTTGAGGCTGCCTCTGCACAGTGATGCCCATGCAGCCCCAGTGCGGTGGGGCTGACCTGGAAACCTGGTTGGAAGCGGGGACACTAGAAGCTGGCATTCTCTTACCGTGTCACCTGCAGAACACTAGTTCTGTTTACAGAACTGTAAGGCAGGGATCCCGAGAAGGAAGGTCCTCTTCCTTCTATAGACTTCAGTCTCTCTACAACTATGTACTGTGCTGCCAGCACCTTCTAGCCACTTTGACTCCTGGGGCACGTGTACAGGACTAGGTCCAAAGGAGCAGTCCACACAGCAGCTGTATGTCACCAGGCTGCCTCGTGCATGGAGCTGTGCTGGGCTCAGGGGGAACCCCAGGATGAGACAAACACAGCCCTGCCCTCAACGGTGCATGTGACCTAGGAAGGTTATAGACAGGCCTTGTATGCTTTAGAACTGGTATATGGCAAAGTCAGGTTCCTCCTGAAATTAGAGAATGAACCACATGCTCTAAGTAGCATATGATTTGATATGTGAGAAGGAAATATCCTTACTAAAGAATCTTAGATTGGTCATCTATGGAAACCACCCAACCACTGCTTAAATTCTATAATAACACCCAAAAGGTTAAAATTTGATGTTTAATAAATAATGATGTAGAACCCCTACAACAGAACACTGAATACAAAAGAACTATTGACACATGAAAATTTGAGGGAGCATAAAGGCATTCATTATACACAGGGAAAAAAGAGCCAATCTTGAATGCTTACCATATTTCCATTTAGGTACCATTCTTGAAATGACCAAACTACAGAGTACAGATTAGCGACTGCCATGGGGGACAGAAGGGGGGAGCTCTGCGGGGATAAAGAGTCTGCAGGCATATTGGTGGGGACGGTGATCACACAAATCCATACATGGGATTCAATGCACAGAATGACACACGCACACGAACATGAGCACACGCAACAGCAGTGCCGACCGCACAAGGTACTTTCCTCCTCTTGGGGGTATACATTATCTCGGACCTCACCATCAGGGGAAACTGAGGGAAGGGCTCAACGGACTCTACTCTGCTGGAGACCTCCTGTGAGTTTACCTATTTCAAAATACAAAGTTTAAAATTATGATGTAGGAACAGGACCTTCCCTTTATGCTTTTGAAGGGAACGTGGAAAAGGAAATGGGTCTTAATACAACAATCTTTTTTCATAAAATTTCTGTCCTTGTGCACTTGAGGTACCCCACCTACGGGTCAAGTAGAACCTTGCTGCTTTACCAAACCGCTGCTTCCACAGCCCGCGAGGCCCCCAGCTTTGCAGGTCTGTGGGAGAATTCCAAGTTCCAGGGTGGGCGTGAAGGGACCCCAGGCGAGGCAGAGATGCTGCCAGAGGTGCGGCTGTAACGCTCAGCATCTGGGACAGCAGGGAAAAGAGCCAACCTGGGAGTCCTGAGGCTTCACCAGCTGGAGTGCCCCTCGGACACCCACCAGGGCGAGATGGCCCTTGGGGTTCCACCCCCCCTTGGATGGGCCATTTTGCACACACACACAGGCACGCGCAGACACATACACACACACACACACCCCATATCCCCCACTCCCCTTGTTTCTGGCTGGCTTTGCTTCTAACTGGTTTGGAAACTCCCTTTCTTGGACACCCTCTCCGAAAGCAGCCGCTGCTGCCTGCCCTCTGGCGCTGGGGCTGAAACCATCCCTATTAGGAAGTAATAAAATGACAAGAGAAAGAATTCCACTCCTTAGCCAAGCCCCGCTGCAGAACAGAGATTAGGTTATCAGACCTGCTTCCAGGAGACTGACAGGTCCCAGCTTCCTTGGCCGAATCCATTTTCCCGTGGCCCACTATTTGCTGCCCACGAATACCTCATCGCCAGAATCATTAGCAGGAATGTATGCCAGGCTTTGACATTTCCATTTAGAAGATGAATTCATTCTGAGCTGAACCAAGAGCCCCCCTCCTTCCTGGAAGAATGTGTTAAGACTCAGCCCTCGTGGGACCCTGGGAGCACGGAGAAGATCAGTCCTGTTCCCTTGGCGCACTGGGGCAGCCCTTCCTTGGGGGCAAGGGAGGAATTTGAAAAAGAAAAAATTAAGCTGGGCCAAGAAAGCCATTTTCCACTGTGGTCTCAGGCAAGTGTAGGTACTCTCGCGCTGCCCCAGGCCCCGCCCTCCGGCCTCCGCCCCTACCTGCTGGGGAAGGCCGGGCACTCCCAGAGCTGGAGCGTTAGCAAGAGCCACCGAGTCAGCGCCAGCCCGGGGAAGGGCGTCCTCTCCGGAGGGCTGGCTGGAGCCGCCACCACAACAAACGGTGTTGGCCCTGGAAGCCAGGAGCAGTGCGACAGATTGTCTGGGAAGCCAGGTGAGCCCGCAGATGGCTCTGGTAATGAAGCTGCCACCGAGGGCCGCCACAGCTCAAGTGGTTTCTATGGGAAACCCACACATTAAAATAGAAGAAAGTCCTTTTAAATTAAATACAGTCATTCATCGCCCTTTTTAATTAAGCATTATCAAACTTAAACACAGGGATTTGTCGGGGAGGGCAGTCGGGAAAGCACAGATGCCGCCAGGCCCAGGCGGGAGCTGCGAACCGGGCACAGGACGTTTCTCAGGAAGGGCTTTGACCTGAGGATCTTCACTCCTCCCTGTTGGGAGTCCCTGTTGGGTTCTGTTCTGCCGCACTCCTTCTGCTAGGGACACGCACAGGTAGACCCAGGGGGACAGGTCAGCCTCCAAGGACACGGCCACACCCCTGCGTCGTGGCAGAGCCAGCCCGTGGGGTGAGTGACCCGGATGTCATTCTCCCCAGAGTATCCGCCCTCTGCTGACACCCCCTGCTCCAGTCTTCCTGCTTCCCTCTGGCCTCCATCCCTCCTTCCCGCCACCTTCCCGCCACCTTCCCTCGCAGGTGTGGCAGAACACTCCAGCCCAACACATGCCACTTTGGTAGAGTGAGGCCTTGGAGCTGTAGGCCCTGAAAAGCAGCAGATGCAGGGAGAGCTTCTCGGAAGCCCCCAATCTGCCTACAGCCCCCCTCCCTGCGAGAGGCTTCAGCCAGGGAAACCTGATCCTCAACACAAGAGAGGAGACCAGAAATGGACACCACATCCTGACAAACTTTGTCACCAACTGTCGTACCTCCCATCTGTTCTTCCCTAGAAGGCCCCTTCGTCTTCCCTAAAAGTCATTTACTCTCCCCAAGAGCCTTTCGCTCCAGAAGCCCCCTTCGTCTTCCCTAAAAGTCATTTACTCTCCCCAAGAGCCTTTCGCTCCTCTCCCCTTTCCCTACTGAGAGGTATTGAAGCCTGACTCCAAGCTACCTTGGGGAGGGACTCATTGCCCCTGGGCATCTCCCATGTATCCAGGAGGTAAACACTTTGTTCTAATCTCTTTTATTTCAGGAGTCTCAGCCAGGATGTCATGTCGATGTGTCGATGTCCGAAGAATGGACAAAATTACTTTTCCTCCCGTCTACATCCGCCTGCCTTCCTTTTTTTTAAAGCGTGGTTAGGTGGGGACCTGGCTTGTGCTCTCTCTCTAAAAATAAAATCTTGAAAACAAAACAAACAAAAACCACACACACATAAAACTCGTGAGGAGCCAGACACAGCCCAGGGAGCGAGGGACTCAGGAAAGAAAGGAAGCCACAAGACTTCCAGAGCCAGCTCAGCAGTGGTGGTGGGGTTGGCTGGCAGCACCAAGAAACCCCAGGCCCGAGCAGCTGTTGGCTACGAAGCCTAAGACACGACTGTCCTCACAAGTAGAGTCAGGCTGTCGCTTCAGTCTTTAATGGCACACTCTCCCCTCCTAACCCACAAGCCCTCCTGGGCCTGCCCAAGCTGGCCCAGGCTGGACAGGCTACCTCACCATTCCTTAACTTTGGCTCCCACCGTCCAGGGACATGTTACAAGTTACAGCCCCCGCAGGGAAAACTTACCCCAGCCCTCGGCTGCCACCATGGCCTGCCTCCCCCAGCCCAGTCTTTCCTGATGTTCGCTCAGTAGGTCCTGACTGAAGGAGGGATGGGCAGACACAAAGTTACAAACCAATTTGCCAAATGACCAAGGACATAATTCCAGAACAGAAAAGTGAATAGACACTAAGTATAAACAAAGGCTCTTCTGTGTGACTCTACTTTAATTAGAATGACAACTAATTGAAAGCAATTTAATGTTGGTTCATGAAAGGTTAATGGAATTCATGTTTTGGAGATGCCGAATGCAACACAGACTTAGCCAGAAACACAAATCTAACCTTTATTCTCTTTAATTATTCGGTCAGAATAATTTCCTGGGAGTAGGTTTAGTCTCTGGATGGCTTTAATTAAACACCAGTGAACTTTGAAGTTGACATCAACTCATCCAGCTGCAACTCAATTTTCAAATTAATCTGCTGTCTAACACGGAGGTTTTGTGGCCTAAGCAGGGGAGAGCTGGGGGCAAGTAGGAGATAGGCTTGAAGCCTGACAGGTATTAACCGATTCTGGAACTTCCTCCACCTTTCCCCCACGCTCTCCGGTGGCAAGGCAATTCCATAACCTAAGGAAAGCGGCTCGGGCTAAGCTGAGCAACCAAGCAGAGACCTCCTTCCTTGGCTTTTCCCACCAATGCTGGGGACAGCAGACTCCGGTCCAAGGCACTCCCTGCCCCCCACCTCTGCCTCCTGCCCTCTGCCCACATCTCCCCACTCCAGAGATATGCTGAGACAGTCAGGAGCCCTGGCATAGCCCTCCTGTGGGGAGGTGCCCTCAGGAAAGCTCCTATCGCCTACGTGGCTGTCTGCACTTCAGCCTGGCCCCAGCCTCAACCTCCCCAGTCTGCCTTCCCAAACCCAGCTCCCTGATTCTGCCAGTTGCACCTGATAGCCAGGCCCTGGTCCTTTTCCGCTGCTGCCTGCGAGGCGACCCCAGCACTTGCCACAGCCTGGGGCAGCATCAGCGGACTTCCACCAGACTGTGATATTTACACTTGGCTGATCTGGCTCGTGCTTGTTGAACAGCATAAAGGGCCAGGGCCTTGAGGTACGCTCATGTGACTATGACAAAGCTCAAGGTCACGGACAAGGTCATGGGCAAGGAAAGGCATGATGTCCCAGGAGGGCTTTGTCAGAACTTGAGGGGGGAAAAATTCTCTAAAGAATGCCATTCCCAGCCACTCTGTTTGTCCTGTTTCCATTAGTATTTGCAACGACTCCCTTGGAAATCGGTTCTAACCCATTCCAGACCCTGAGCAGAAGCAGCATTTGCCCAGCCAACATGTCCTGAGGCAGCACGCATGGCACCCCCTACATCCTGGAACCACACAAAGGTCGGTTCCCGATTCAAGCTCATGCAAGTGACAGCTGACAGCTGCCAATGCCAGAAAAGGCAAATGACCCATCCCACCTCAGTCCGCACCTTGGGAGGTGGCTGAGCCACCCCAGCTGCTCTCGTGTAAGAAGAGCAAGGCTCAGCTGATACCTTCAAAACAGCAGGGGCAACCTATAGCCAAGGTGCCAGAAGCTTCCCAGAACAGAAGCCACAGCCAGGGGCAGTCTGTCCTACAGCACCAGACCCCCTCCGACCACGTGGAGCATGCAGATTGGGACAGGTGAGGGATAACGGCAGAATTCCTCCATAACAAAAGAGTTTCTTGGTCATATGGTTTATCAACCCTAAGCCACTGAGAGAGACCCTGAAAAGGACCTAAAAAATTTTAAGGTGTTTCCTTAAATTTAATCACAGTGCTTGGTACAAAGACATCTGATTAGGTCCCTGGCACCTAAGAGCATGTGCGTTTGCACCCTAATGAAATAGCTGGGTAAAAGTAGAGGATTAGTAGAATTCCTTGATAACCCTGGGTCAGAGGAGTCTTGGATGACCAAAGATGGCCAATGACCTTGACAAGAAGAGCACTGAGGACAGGATCCCACTTTCCAACCACATCCAACTTGGGCAGTTTGGGGAGCTAGATTAAAGTCTGATGCAACCCAGGGGCGCCTGGGTGGCTCAGCCGTTAAGTGTCCACCTTTGGCTCAGGTCATGATCCCCAGGTCCTGGGACACAGTCCCGCATTGGGCTCCCTGCTCAGCAGGAAGCCTGCTTCTACCTCTCCCTCTGCCTGCTGCTCCCCTGCTTGTACTCTCTTGCTTTCTCTGCAAAATAAATAAATAATAAATCTTTAAAAAAAAAATAAAGGTGATGCAACCCAGAATATGAGCAAAATGTCAAATAAATGTATTAATTGCTGAGAGCAGGTAGTATCCCAATTTCTAAACAACGAATCATTGCCCCTGGTGTAACCTCTACTAATGAAGGTCAACAGGTCAGAAAATAAGAGGTTTGCACAATCTGCAACTGTAAGAAAAGTCTGGAAGACTTGGGGAATGGAAACCTCAACACCAAACAAGCACAGGGAGCCTGCTTAGAGCTCCACACACAAAGGGAAGGAAAAGTATACAAATCAAAGTCAGCTGGTGTTTAAAGCCACCACTTCCTTCACCAGGCCCCCCGATGGCTTCACATCAGAGCCACACCAGACAAGAGCCCAAGCAGCAGAAGAAAAGCTAGTCAGACCCTGAAAGGGAATGTGGGTGACAGAACAAAGGAGGGGGCACTTCTTTGAAAGAAGTATAAAGGAGCCATTTGCAACCTTTCTTGCTCTTGTGCACCTGAAAAGAATTCTGACAATCTACGTGCACCCCTTTGTATATATAAGCTTACAATGAAAAATTTTAGTTATGTTTAAATAGCTGCAAAGAGTAGAATTTTGGGTATCTGACAGGTATTGATGTAAACTACTACATCACTATTATAAATGTATTCAGTGGCACATAGATAGCACTGCAATTAGACACCTCCCTCCATCTAGTTAAAAACATCTATGTAACAGAAATTTCTCCTTCAACTTTTACTGATTCTCACTTCACTTTTCCACCTAAACTTTTACCCGCCCCCCAAATTTTATCTTTTTAAGATTTTATTTATTTGTCAGAGAGAGAGACAGCACAAGCAGGGATTGCTGCAGACAGAGCAGGCAGATGGAGAAGCAGGCTCCCTGTTGAGCAAGGAACCTGATGTGGGACTCGATCCCAGAACCCTAGAAACAAGACCTGAGCCGAAGGCAGATGATTAACCGACTGAGCCACCCAGGTGCCCCTAGAAAAACAACTGAAACCAGAGAAATGTTACCACTTACCAGAATGGCAAAGATAAAAAGTCTGATAGAGCATTCTGCTGGCAAAAGGGAGGACAAACCAGCACCCTCACCACAGCTAAGTAGGAACGCACACCAGGACCGTCTCTATCAGTGAGGACCAGCTATCAAAACTAGAAACACACATTCCCTTTGCCTTGTAAGTCTCACTTCTAGAAATTACCCTACAAATACATTCAACAACATTTAAGATGACATGGGAAGATCATATATTTTTTTTAATTTATTTGTCAGAGACAGAGGGAGAGAGAGCAAGCGAGCAGGCAGGCAGAGTGACAGGCAGAGGCAGAGGGAGAAGCAGGCTCCCTGCCGAGCAAGCAGCCCGATGTGGGACTCGATCCCAGGACGCTGGGATCATGACCTGAGCCGAAGGCAGCCGCTTAACCAACTGAGCCACCCAGGCGTCCCGGGAAGATCATATATTAAAGCAGTGCTTATAAAAGCAAAAAATTTACGAATAAATACCCATCAAAAGGAGACTAGTTAAATAAATTCTGATGTATTCATAAGGTGGGATAATTCAGAAAAATGAGGCAGAGACTCATTTGATGGGGCACGTCGACATGACACAGAAGCCAAATCTGGGGTGCACTGAAGCACGGGAATGAATGTTGACAGAGACGGTGATCATTCCAGTGTGAGGAAATCACACTAGAACTCTGGAAGAGGAGAGGAGAGCTCATCTTCACAGGGAAATGTCAACAATGCAGAAAGAATGATAGAACGGAGAATCACATTTTTACAACTTAGTATTAAGTGCTTCAGGCAAGAATCACCAATGACTATGACACTGCGTGTAAACTAACAAATGGGATGTTCCCGTCTCAAATACCACCCCACAGATTGCTGAGAATACCACGTCACATATGAAGAATTCCTGACAAACATGTTTAACCTCAATCCAGTCATAAGGGGACAGTAAGACAAATCCAAGTTGAAGGATGTTCTGCCAAACACTGCCCTGAACTCTTCAAACTTTTCAATGAATAACAGTGGGGACTATTCTGGATTTTAAAAAGTTAACGGGACACGGGGATTAAATACAACATTTGATCCTCGAGTGGGTTCTGGACCTAAAACAAAAACAAAAGTCAGTTAGCATGGGGCACCTGGGTGGCTCAGTCATTAAGTGTCTGCCTTCAGCTCAGGTCGTGATCCCAGGGTTTTGAGATTAAGCCCTGCATCGAGCTCCCTGCTCACCGGGAAGCCCACTTCTCCCTCTCCCACTCCCCCTGCTTGTGTTCCCTCTCTTGCTGTCTCTCTCTCTGTCAAATAAATAAATTTAAAAAGTCAGTTAGCACTGCTGGCAGGAATATAAAATGCTAAAGCTGATTTGGAAAGTCTGGCAATTCCTCCAGAAATTAAACAGTCACTACATGACCCAGCAATTCCACTCGTGGGTAGATCCTAGGTACATACCCAAGAGAAATGAAAACACAGGCCCATTCAAAAACCTATACACCAATGTTCATTGAAGCATTAATAGCATATTCATAGTAGTCAAATAGTGGAAATAACCCACACGTCCATCAACCGATGAAAGGATAAACAAAATGTGGCCTATCGATACAACGAAGTAGTATTCAGCTATAAAAAGGAGTAAAGCACTGACACATGACAAGTGCTACAACATGGCTGAACCTCAAACTCATTACAGGGAGAAGCCAGTCACAGAAGATCATGTGTCAAATGATTATATTCACATGAAATGCCCAGAGAAGCCAAATCTAGAGAAAGAGAAAATAGATCGGTGGTTGCTAAGGCTGGGAGGTGGGGTGGGGAAGGGGAAATGACTTAACAGGACAGAACCTTCTCTTAGGGTAAGGAGATGTTTTAAAATTGATTGTGGTGATGGTTGCACAACTTTGTATACAGTAAAAACCACTGAATTAATTATACACTTTAAATAGGTGAATTGTAGGGGGACCTGGTGGGGCTCAGTCAGTTGAACGTCCAACTTTCAATTTCAGCTTGGGTCAACATCTCAGGGTGGTGAGATCGAGCCCCAAATGGGGCTCAGCACTCAGCAGGGAGTCTACTTGAGATGCTGTCCCTCTCCCCCCGCCCTTCCTCACCCATGCGTACACACTCTCTCCCTAAAATAAATAAATCGTTTAAAAAAAAAGATAAAATGAAATAGGTGAATTCTATGGTGTGTGAATTATATTCCAATTAAAGCTGTTATTTTAAAAAACACAACTATAAAGGACACATTATTGGGATGCCTGGGGAAATTTAAACATAGAATATATATTAAATAGTATTGTTATCAATGTTAAACGGAGTGTGACAACTGTATTATGGTTACAAAGGAAAATGTCCTTATTCTTAAAGGTACTGCCTACAGTTTTTATGGCTGAATTATCATAATTCCATAGCTTAATCTTAATTGATTCAGCTAAGAACAAATGTGAGTTTACATACATTACATGTGCCTGCATTTGTAAGAGAAGAAAACACAAATATATTTTGCTAAGTGGAGGTTATTCAGGTGTATACTGTACTACTCTTATAATCCTTCCGTAGTCCGAAGTTTTTCAAAATAAAAACTTGGAGGAAATACCAGAGAAGAATAAAGTTTAGATTTGTACAAAGTAAGGGCCTGCTAGCCTGTGAGGATGCTGCTGGGTGTTTATTTTACCCTCAGTAAAAGGTCATTGTTCCTTGCTACAGCAAGACACAGACTACCATATATATATAATATATATGTCATATATATTATATATATTAAAATATATATATAATAAAATCTCACCTTTTCTCAGCATTCATAGAACATACGTATGTGAAGCCTACCAATTGTGACAGCACAGGAAATTAATGTCTAAATGAACTGTGTATTTCAGGCACATTTCACTAAGGGGCGACCTGCTTTCTTATAAGGAACCACAAGGTAATCATCAATATGCCATTAGCCTATCACATGACTTTGAGGAACCATTCTGTAAAGATCATCTGGTGCCTAATTAAAAAGAAAGAAATGAGACTCGGGTTTAAGATGCCTCTGGTATCCTGAAAGTATTCTGAAAGGTCATTCAAAAGGACTTCAAAATTGAGATTTTTCATTCATGTATTTATTCCACAATCAAAATAAGTCATAATTTAAAGCCATAACATTTTGAAAAGGTAAAGGAGACTTTGTGTCACAGCTGCATTAATAAAACACACTGGTCTAAAGTGCAACACTAAACAGGTGTCTTCTGTTCCCGAGGTGGAATAAATACAAACAATTACACATAAAATTTCACTGAAGACCTGAGGTGAGGCAAATAACCCTTGGAAACAAACTGTCCAATGAACAAGAGTCAGGCTGTAAATAATTTTTAACATTTTACTGCAAGAAGGAAAACCCCCCCAGGTGTCTTCTAGCGTAAACCTCCGTTTCATACTCCTGGCCTTGCTTTCTCTCTTCCTTCCTCAACCACATCCAAATCCAGAAAGGCCTCTGTACCCCATGCTCAAAAACACCATCTGAGTCCCTAAGGACCTCAGCACAGACTGCTGTCAATGAGCCTGTGTGCAGCCTTCCTCTAGAACCTCCAGGGAAATCAGGAGCCCAAGGAGCAGCAGCATTTCTTTATGCAATAGTTTTAACTGTCCAATGAGCTCTGACGGACCATGTGCATTTCATAAAACAAAATATTGCCTTAATATCTTCCTATTTCTCTGGGAAAATGTTAAGTAAACCATTCAAGTAAAAAAGAAAATGTTTACAGAGCAGTGAAAAATGAAAATTCAAAGGGTTTATGCCTAAAAGCAAACCAGTCCTCTGCAGCCTAAGTCATTTGTTTCTGGGCTGCGAAGCCATGTAGAGAGCAATCAGGCAGTAGATGGTCCCCCCCAGCGTCAGCGCCATGGTGGTCCGGTAAAGCATTTGGTCAGGCAGGCCTCGTTTCAGGTGGATGGGCACACCATCGGATTTCTGGAAAGCAAGAATTACCAAGGACATGGTTAATAATAAAAAAGATTTTACAGTTTAGGCTAATGCAGAACAAATGTCGCTACTTTAGAAGTAATCCATTGACACACTGCAGACACACAATGACCTAATCCATTAGAATGCGGACAGAAAGAGCGGGATACGTTTTCTTATAAACGCAGCCACAGCCTGTAAGGCCAAAGCCATTCTCCAAAATGGAGCCTCAGGAACATGCATGCAACAAATTCCACGTTTCAAAATAATTTACCATATCTTGCTCAATTAGGAAAGCAGCATTGGTGGATTTCTCTTAAAGGCAAAGGTAATCCACAGTTAAATGACCACAGGTACAAGAAATGCCCTACATTTAGTCTGACCTCTGATCATTAGCCAGTGATGTCTGAGCACACCAGGTCAATTAATATGCTCTAGTCCATTTTGTATGCAGCTTCTTTCCAGGAAGCTGTTAAACCCTTGTTTAAAAAAGAGACTCCATAAAATGCTGAATCCATTATTTTGCAGTCTCCAAACTCCCTCCCCCATAGTAACTCAAGACCCCAATTGCCCAATCAAGTCTTACTTATTGGATAAAAAGGGATTCAACTGACCAAAAGTCCCCAAACCGGTCCTGAATCTGCATACATTTTTGAGGCTGCAACAGGAGGAGCACACAGTGCTGCTCCCACAGCACCTGAGATGCAGGGTCACTGACCTCTCAATTATCTGTATGTAGATTTTTTTTAATCTTTTTTTTTTTTTTTTAAGATTTTTATTTATTTGACAAAGATCACAAGTAGGCAGAGAGGCAGGCAGAGAGAGAGGAGGAAGCAGGCTCCCCGCCGAGCAGAGAGCCCGATGCGGGGCTCGATCCCAGGACCCTGGGATCATGACCTGAGCCAAAGGCAGAGGCTTTAACCCACTGAGCCACCCAGGCGCCCCTATCTGTATGTAGATTACCGTTAACATTCTAAAATGCAATTCTGGCTTCTCTCTGTTGATGAGCAAACCCAAGAGAGCCCCCCCTACTTCTAATAGCTCAGTGAATTTTAATATCAAGCAAGCAAAAAGTAACTAGAAGAAAACACAGGGCCAAAATACCAACTTATTCTCTAGTGTCTGTTCTAGTGTCTTCTCTCACCTGGAAAAACTTCTGCAGCTCGGGAACTTTGTTTTTCCCAGCATAATCATATACAGGAAAATCAGAACTCAGTTTGGTTGGTGTGGCAAATATGATAGGCGGTGCTTCTGTGGAAACCAAAGGCCTTAATCCCTGTAGGAAAAAGGAAAATGTCAAGTTGAAAGCATGCCTGGGCTTATGAACAACCTTTCAACAAGCAGGCTGTCTGGAATCCTGGAGGCAGTAATTCAACCACACAAGAAGGAAGGAAAGGCTCTCTGAGTCTGCATTACAAGGCCTTTAATTTTAAGATTTAAAGTCCTTAAACTTTCAACAAAATACTTTAGTCCACTTTCCCACAGCAAACCTCATAGAGAAGAATTCCGCTGTTAAGATGGGGGTGGGGGAGGAGGGGAAGCAAACAACCACAAAAACCCAATCTGGGCTTCCAGAAATAACTATTATGTCTATCTTCCTATCAAATCAGTAAATCGTTTAAAATCTTTATGAACTTTTGGTTAGATTTCCAAAGAGACCCAGCTGTCCCTTTTCTCCTCTAGGTAAGCTCATGTACTAACATGTTC
Organism: Mellivora capensis; assembly: GCA_004024625.1. NCBI lineage: Eukaryota > Metazoa > Chordata > Mammalia > Carnivora > Mustelidae > Mellivora > Mellivora capensis. Next base: position 51,210 of record PISX010003655.1, on the reverse strand, counting down.
TAACTCCAGAGAAGACAGCAGGAAGTGTGCAGACACACAGTAAAAAAAAATCTCTCAATCTGGAGGAGCCTGTAATGGTAAGAGACCTGTCTTTCAGGACCAGAAAACAAAACAATTAGAGTAACTGAAACTTCTGGCATTAATAAACGTGTAAGTTAAACAGACACAGTAAAAATAAATGAAATTCAATGTTCTCATCTGTGACATGTATCAAAAGCACTGGGATCTAGCCCTGAAAAGACAGCAGGAGACAGTGTGTGCCTAAAGTGGCGTGCCTGCCACAGGCACACAGCACACAGTCAGCAATATCCACTGAAAGACACTGGGGGTCAACACAAGTCTGCAATTAGCAGCTCCCTGGGCCACACGGACAGGAACACAGGCTTAAAAAGAACCTAAAGGGGGAGATAAATGAAGTACTGTCACAGGCTACAACAAGGATAACCCTTAAAAACATGCCGAGTAAGAGAAGCTAGTCAAAAAGACCACATCTTCTATGAGCCCATTCATATGCAAGTCCAGAATAGGAAAATCTACACAGACAGAAAGTAGATCAGCAGCTGCCTAGGGCTGGGAGGTGAGCAATCCCGGGGTGATAACTGCAGGGTATAGGTTTCTTCTGGAAGTGACAAAAATGCTCTAAAATTAATGTGGTAATGGTTGCACAATATCCATTAATACACTAAAAACTACTGAGTTACACCTTTTAAATGACAATGTATGGGATGTGAATTGTATCTCGATAAAACTATTAAAACAAAAAAGAAGAAGTACTTCTTCTCTAGAACTCTGGTATTCTGTCTGGTAAGAGTAAAGCCACAGTGGCAGGTTTACAGATGGTTCTCCAAAATAACCTGGAGAGTAAGACAGGAGCTAAGAGTTACAAACCAATAAAATCGCATCCTTTTATATTAAATTCTAAAAGATAGGAGCTAAGAGTTACAAACCAATAAAATCGCATCCTTTTATATTAAATTCTATCAAAAAAATAAAATTTAAAGTTAGGAAGTAGAGTTCAAGCTCAGCCTCTTTCATTTTACAGATGAAAGAGAAAATCCTTTGTTCAAATTAACAGAACTGTCAGACCCCTGGTCCTTAATCTCCTCAAAGACATAAAAACTTACCTATAACTGACAAGACCTAGTTTAAAGATCATATATTGAAAGCTTCAATGATACTCCCACCAGGCAAGCATTAAGATCAACGGGGCAACTAAAAGGCATTAAAGCAAACTTGTTCCGGTCCAAGATGGCAGCACAGAAAGGCCCTGAACTCACTTCCTCCAGGAACACACAAAATCTACACCTACACACAGAGAGTAATTCCGCCTGAAGAAGAACTGAAGGCTGACTCAACAGCTTCTGCATAGTAAAGGACAGAGGGACCACACAGAGAATGGCAGGAAACAGAGACATGGTAACAACAGGAACGGCACCTGATGCTAGAACTGCAGTGGGGAGGGACAGCACTGGGAGGCCCACACACAGATTCACCCAACCTGGGGGCAGGGCAAAAAAAAACCCCAATCAGTTTAAAAGGCAAATAGAGGGCCCCTGGGTAGTTCAATTGGCTTAAGCGACTGCCTTTGACTCAGGTCATAATCCCGGTGTTCCAGGATGGAGGATGGAGTCCCTGGTGGGGCTCCCTGCTCAGGGAGGAGTCAGCTTCTCCCTCTGACCCTCCTCCCTGTCATGCTTTCTCACTCTCTTTCTCTCAAGTAAATAAAACCTTAAAAAAGTAAAATAAAATAAAAGGCAAACAGACTATAAGTGAAGAAAACCTCATATACTAATGCTAGAACAACTGCTAACTGGTGGGAGAACTGCTGGAACTCTCTCTGGTTAGAAGGTGCTAGCAAGCACCACTGTTTACGTTCCCCTGCTGCCTTGATAGTGCAGATGGGAGCAGGCATGCTAGCCGGCTGCCGGACTGCAGCCCCAGCCCACACCAGCTGCAGCTGTCCCCAAGGAATCCTCCACCATACGCACCTGCCTCAGCTCCAAACAGCCCACCAAGGCTGCCCCAGCACAGTACAAATTAGAAGAAATGTTAAAGGGACTTTAAGCCAAAAAGAAAAGGCCTTAACTAGAAGAAAATTACAAAACAAAAAAACCTCACTGGTAAAAGCAAACATATAATAAAGGTAGTAAGTCAATCACTTATAAAACTAGTACGAAAGTTAAAAGATGAGTAAAATCAATTACCTATAAAATTTGTTGAGATTCACAAAATAAAGATGTAAAATATGACATCATATACATATACATACATAGGGAGGATTTATTACATAGTGATTTTAGAATGTGTTCGAATTAAGCAACCATAATCTTAATATAGACTGCTATATCCTTAAGATGCTACATATTAAACTTGAGCTAACCAGAAACCAAAAACTTACAATAAATCCACAAGAAAATAGAAAGAAAGGAATCCTAGCAAAACACAAGTCACCAATTACAAGAGGAGAAAAAAAATGACAAAAACCACCAGAAAACAATTGACAAAATGCCACCTGTACATTATTACTTTAAATGTAAATCGTCTTTAAAAAAAAAAAGGGGGGGGCGCCCGGGTGGCTCAGTGGGTTAAAGCCTCTGCCTTCAGCTCGGGTCATGATCCTGGGGTCCTGGGATTGAGCCCTGCATCAGGCTCTCTGCTCAGCAGGGAGCCTGCTTCCCTTCCTCTCTCTCTGCCTGCCTCTCTGCCTACTTGTGATCTCTGTCAAATAAATAAATAAATCTTTAAAAAAAAGAGTCTGTCTTCAGACCTAAAAACAGGTACAGACTGAAAGTGAAGGGATATAAAGAAAAATATTCCACACAAATGGAAGTAAAAAGAAAGTTGGGATAGTAAAAACTTTTATCAGACAAATTGGTCTTTAAAACAAAGACTGTAACAAGAAACAAAGAAGGGCACTATATAAAGAGAATAATCCAACAAGAGATTACAACAACTGTAAATATCTATGCACCCAACACAGGAGCACCTAAATATACAAAGCAAATATTAACAGACACAAAGGGAGAAACTGACAGTAATACAATAATAGTAGGAGGCTTTAACACCCCACTTATATCAATGGGAATCCAGACATAAAATCAATAAGGTAACAGTGGCTTTAAATAACATCAGACCAAACAGACCTAGCAGATACATACAGAACAGTTCATCCATGAGCAGCATCAAGTGCATCTGGAACATTCTCCAGGACAGATTACACGTTAAGCCACAAAACAAGTCTCAATAAATTTAAGATGCAGCATCTTCTCCAATCACAGCACAATGAACCTAGAACTCAATTACAGGAAAAAAAAAAAAAAAAAAAAACACCTGGAAAAAACCCCACAAACACATGGGAGGCTAAACACATGCTCTTAAACAATCCATGGATCAAGGAAGAACTCAAAGAGGAAATTTTATTTTATTTTTTTTAAAGATTTTATTTATTTGACAGAGATCACAAGTAGGCAGGAGAGGCAGGCAGAGAGAGAGAGGAGGAAGCAGGCTCCCCACTGAGCAGAGAGCCTCATGCGGGGCTCTATCCCAAGACCCTGGGATCATGAACTGAGCCGAAGGCTTTAATCCACTGAGCCACCCAGGCGCCCCACAAAGAGGAAATTTTAAAGATACACAGAGAAATGAAAATGGAAACAATGGTTCAAAATCTTTGGGATGCAACAAAAGCAGTCCTAAGAGGAAGTTTAAAGTAATACAGCCCTACCTCAAGAAATAAGAACAATCTCAACAACCTTAACTTTACACCTATAGGAACAAGACAAAGAATGGAGAGAAAAGTTAGTAGAAAGAAGGAAATTACAAAGATTATGTAGAAATCAATTAAATGGAGACTAAAAAAAATGAAACTAAGAACTGGTTCCTCAAAAAGATAAACAAAATTGATAAAACTTTAGCAGATTAAGAAAAAAAGACCTCAAACAAAATCGCAAATGAAAGAGAAGTTGCAACTAACACCACAGAAATACAAAGGATTGTAAGAGACTACTATGAAAATTATACACCAACAAGTTGAACAACATAGAAGAAATGGATAAATTTCTAGAAACACGCAATCTTCAAAGACTGAATCAGGAAGAAATAGTGAATCTGAGCAGACCAGTTACTAGTAGAGAAAGTGCATCTGTAATCAAAAAACTCCCAACAGGGGCGCCTGGGTGGCTCAACCATGAAGCGTCTTCCTTCGGCATGGGCCATGATCCTGGAGTCCTGGGATTGAGACCTGCACCAGGCTCCCTGATCAGCAAGAAGCCTGCTTCTCCCTCTCCCAATCCCTGTTTGTGTTCCCTCTCTGTCTGTCAAATAAATCTTAGAAAAAAAACACACACACACACACACACACACAAAAAAACAACAACAAAAAAATCCAACCCAAAACTTCCCAAAAAAACATCCAGGTCTACATAACTTCATAGGTAATACCTCCTATCAAACATTTAAAGAAGAGTTAATACCTGCCATTCTCCAAAGGATTCCAAAAATTAGAAGAGGAAGAAATTCTTCCAAATTCATTCTACAAGACCAGCATTACCCTGATACTAAAACCAAATAAAAAAAGAAAATGACACCTCGGTATCTCTGATGAACACAGATGCAAAAAATACTCAACAATTGGCAATACTCAATCAATTTAGCAAACTGAATTCAACAATACATTAAAAAGATCAAACCACGATCAAGGGGGACTTATTCCAGGATGCAAGAATGGTTCGATATCCACAAATCAATCAACAGGATATACAACATTAACAAAATGAGGATAAAAATCACACGATCACCTCAACAAATGCAGAAAAAACATTTCACAAAATTCAACATCCATTTATGATAAAAAAGTCTCAACAAAGTGGGTTTAGAAGGAACATACCTCAATATAATAAAGACCATATATGATAAATCCACCAGCTAACATCATACTCAATGGTGAAAAGTGAAAGCTTTTTCTCTAAGATCAAAAGGAACAAAACAAGGATGTCCCTTCTCCCCACTCTTATTCAACACAGTACTGGAAGTCCTAGCCACAGAAATCAGACTAAAAAAAAAGAAATAAAGGGCATCCTAGATAATAAGAAATAAAACTTTCAGTATTTCCAGACGACCTGATGCTACATATAAAAAAAACCCTGAAGACTCCACCGAAAAATTATTAGACTACATGAATTCGGTAAAGTCGCAGGATACAAAATATACAAAAACCTGATGCATTTCGATATGCTAATAGTGAAGTAGCAGAAGGAGAAATTAAGAAAACAACCCCACTACAAAAGAATGAAATACCCAAGGAATAAATTTAACCAAGAAGGTGAAAAACCTGTACTCTGAAAACTATTAAGACAATAATGAAAGAAACTGAAGACACAAATAAATGGAAAGATACCATGCTCATCAACTGGAAGAATTAATATTGTTACAGGGCGCTGGGTGGCTCAGTGGGTTAAAGCCTCTGCTTTCAGCTCAGGTCGTGATCCCAGGGTCCTGGGATTGAGCCCCGCATCAGGTTACCTGCTTGGCGGGAACCCTTCTCTCTCCCCAACTACCCCTGCTTGTGTTCCCTCTCTCTGTGCGTCTCTGTCAAATGAATAAATAAAACCTTAAAGAAAAAAAAAAAAGTACAAAGGAAAATACTTCAATAAAGAATCATTTGAAAACAAAAAAACAAAAACGCCACAAAAAATAAATTCCAAATGAATTAAAACCCAAATGTAAGACCTGAAATCATAAACTCCTAAAAACATACATAATCTCTTAGATATCAGCCTTAACAACGTTTTTCTGAATCGGTCTCTTCAGCTAAGGGAAACAAAAGCAAAAATAAACAACTGGGACTACAGCAAACTAAAAATCTTTTGCACAGGGGCGCCTGGGTGGCTCAGTGGATTAAAGCCTCTGCCTTTGGCTCAGGTCATGATCCCAGGGTCCTGGGATCGAGCCCCGCATCAGGTTCTCTGCTCCGAAGGGAACCTACTTCCCTCCCCCCTCTGCCTGCCTCTCCTGCCTACTTGTGATCTCTGTCAAATAAGTAAATAAAATCTTTAAAAAAAAAAAAAAAAACAATTAAAAAAATATTTTGCACAGTGAAGGAAACCTACGAAACAAAAAGGCAACCAACTGACTAGGAGAAGATTATGTGCAAATGATATATCTAATAATGGATTAATATACAAAATATATAAAGAACTTACACAACTCAATACCAAAAAAAAAAAAAAAATGTACAGAGGATTTGGAACACTTACTTTCCAAAGCAGATTACAGATGGCCCATAGACACATGAAAAGATGTTCAACATCACTAAGTATCAGGAAAATGCAAATCAAAACCACAAGGATAGTTCAAAAAGTGAAGAAATAACAAGGGTGTAGAGGACAGAGAGAAGGCAACTCTCACCCATTGTTCATGGGAACATAAACTGGTACAATTATTATGGAAAACAGTCTGGAGGTTCCTCAAAAAATTAAAAATACAAATACCGGGACGCCTGGGTGGCTCAATTGGTTAAGCGGCTGCCTTCGGCTCAGGTCATGATCCCAGCATCCTGGGATCGAGTCCCACATCAGGCTCCTTCTCAGCAGGGAGCCTGCTTCTCCCTCTGCCTCTGTCTGCCTGTTCTCTCTCTCTCTCTGACAAATAAATAAAATCTTAAAAAAAAAATACAAATACCATACAAACCAGTAATTCTAAAACAAACAAACAGTAATTCTGCTTCTGGGTATTTACCCAAAGAAAACAAAAATATCAATGCAAAAAGATGTGCACCCTTATGTTTACTGCAGAATTATTTACAATAGCCAAGATATGGAAGCAATATTAAGTGTACATCGATAGATGAATGGTTAAGAAGAAGTGTGTGTGTGTATACACACACACACATAATGGAGTAAAACTCAGCCACGAAAATAAGATATTGCCACTGGCAACAACTTGCATGGACCTAGAGGATATTATGCTAAGTGAAATAACACAGAAAAAACAAATACCATTAATATCTCACATATGTGTGGAATCTATAAAATAAAACAAAAAATAGAAATAGACCCATAAATACAGAGAACTGGTGGCCCAGAGGGAAGAGGGTGGGAGGATAAAGGAAGGAGGTAAAGGAACTTAAAAGATACTACTTCCAGTTGTACAATAAGTCAGGAGGATAAAAAGTACACCATACAGAATATAATCAATAATGCTGTAAGGTGACAGATGATTAAGTATACTTATAGTGGTGAGCATTTTGTAATGTATATAATTATAAGATCACTATGTTATACACCTCAAATAAAATACTGTAAATCAACTATATTTCAATTAACCTCCCCCACAAAGTAAACATCATTTCCATTTCTTTGACACAGTGCCATGAATGGGCATGAACTGTGGACTTTTCTGCACTGCACCCCCTCACTCAGCATATATGACTGAGCACTCACTCTATATTGATAATGCTCGATGACTAGGACAGACACAATCCCTGCCATTATGGATATTAATGTTCTGAAATAAGAGCCACTAATTATGGACTCAGACTCTGTTATATGCCCGGCATCCTGGCAAGCATTTGACAAACATCATGTCATTTAATCCTGCCAGCAACCCTACCAAGATGTTCCTATACCCATTTTACAGAGGAGAAAACTCGATCAGAGAGGGCAACTTGCCTAAGATCGCATATCAAAAAGAATGGTGTCTAGTGTCGAAACTCAGGCCCCTCTAAAGTCCAGAGCCTTGGGTTTTTAAGTATTCTACTGCCTGCCCCCACTACCCTTTCTCAACTGTTGCTTAAAGGCAACAACTGATTTATTTTTTTTTTTAAGATTTTATTTATTTATTTGTCAGAGACAGAGGGAGAGAGAGCAAGCGAGCACAGGCAGAGTGGCAGGCAGAGGCAGAGGGAGAAGCAGGCTCCCTGCCGAGCAAGGAGCCCGATGTGGGACTCGATCCCAGGATGCTGGGATCATGACCTGAGCCGAAGGCAGTCGTCCAACCAACTGAGCCACCCAGGCGTCCCAAGGCAACAACTGATTTAAAAAGAAAGTCTTGGGAGTAAGCTGCTAGTCTAAATTTACTATATAATACACTCAGATTCAGAAGGAGTTAGAGATGGGTCGGGAGGCCCTAACTACCGAGATAAGAACATTAGAAAATACTGCTCTTTGAACTGAAGAATTTAAAACACTCCTTTATTCTGTGAGCTTTGTATTTTCTCTCTAAGGATCATTTCTCTTTGAATGCAAAAATTTAAAAACTTTTTCTACTAAGCAGCTCTGAAAATGGTTTGAAGTCAAATTTTTGTTTTGACAGAGCTAATGTAAGAGCATTTTTAGAAAGGATTATACCTAATCGTTCAGTGTTTGGTCACCTATCAAGTGATTGAAAACTACAGCAGTTTTTGAACAGTATCATATGAAGAAAGGCATATCAACCATCCTAATGGTTTGAAATAACTCTGTATTTCCATTCATAATACTGTAAAAGTTTAGAATATGGAATTTTAAAATTACCAATAATCCAAGTATCTTATCCCATTAACTATTATAAGTTGTATATTCTCCTCTAATCTTTTTTTCATATTTTAACATCTTTACAGTCAGGTATAAAATTCTACATTCTAGGGCCACCTGGGTGGCTCAGTTAAGCATCAGGCTCCCTGCTCAGTGGGGAGGCTGCTTCTCCCTATGCCTGCCACTACCCTTGCTTATGCTGTCAAATAAATGGATAAAATCTTTAAAATAAGAAATTCTGCATTCTGCTTTCATTTATAATAAGCATTTCTTTTCAGGACCCTACATAATCTTCATAAATAAATTTACTCTTCACATTAACTCTGTAAATGAGGTATTATCATCCCATGTTATAGACTTTTTTTTTAAGACTATTTGAGAGAGAGAGAGGAAGCATGAGGGGGGACAGTCAGAGGGAGAAGCAGACTCCTCGCTGAGGCGGGGGAGGGGGAGACTGATGCAGGGTCTCAATCCTGGGACTCTGGGATCATGACCCGAGGCAAAGGCAGACACTTAACCAACTGGGCCACCCAGGTGCCCCCCACTCAATTACAGATGATTAAAACAAAGATGAGAAACCCACCCACTTTTATTATACCATACAATCAATAACTCAGCTATCTTGGCCCCACAGCTAAAAGGAATGGATATTCACCAATCTGTCATTAAATTTCTTAAGAATTTTTTTTTTTAAGATTTATTTATTTGACAGAGCGCGCGCACGAATACAAGCAGGGGAAGTGGAATAGGGAGAAGCAGGCTTCCCGCCGAACAGGGAGACAGATGCGGGGCTGGACCCCAGGATCCTAGGATCATGACCCGAGCCAAAGGCATACAGTTAATGACTGAGCCCCCCCAGGAACCCCAATTTCCTAAGAATTTAAGAGCAGTCGATGCTTCCAATGTTTCAAGGCAGCTAGATAGGACTGACACTGGGGCTCCCAAGAGTGGGCTTAACCAGGAAGCTGTATTTACAGGAAGGTATCTAAAGCAAATCCCTTTCCCATGCCCCTTCCAGGGTTGCAGATGTCCCAATATAGAAGAATTACGGGCCTCCCCCATCTCAATAGCTGACAATAGCATCCTTCCAGGTTCTCAGGCCCAAATCCTTGGAATCTTTTTTTTTTTTTAAGATTTTATTTATTTATTTGAGAGAGAGCACGTGCGTGCGCACATGTGTGGGGGGAGACAGAGGGAGAAAATCTCATTCACTGTATGGGAAGCCCTATACGGCTCAATCTCACAACTCTGAGATCATAACCTAAGCGGAAATCAAGAGTCACTGAGCAAAACCCAAAGTTCTTACAGGGACTTCCAGAGCCATGAGATGCACCCCTCAAATCCCACCACCCTACCACTTACATCATCCCCTTTCTCTACCCCAGCCCCCTAGATGAGCCCCTTAAACCTCCTAGGCACAAAAAAAGGGGGGGGGGGCGCCTGGGTGGCTCAGTGGGTTAAAGCCTCTGCCTTCAGCTCAGGTCACGATCCCGGGGTCCTGGGATCAAGCCCCGAATCAGGCTCTCTGCTCGGGGGGGAGCCTGCTTCCTCCTCTCTCTATCTCTCTCTCTCTCTGCCTGCCTCTCTGCCTACTTGTGATCTCTGTCTGTCAAATAAAACAAACAAACAAAAAACCTCCCAGGCACCAGGCACTGTTCCCTCTACCTAGAATGCTCTTCTCTGGGTATCCACATGGCTGCACCCTCACCTCCTTCAGGTCTTTGCCCCTGTGTCACCTTCTCAGCAAGACATTCCCTTACCATCCTTTTAAACTGCATGTCCTCCCCCTTACCTCCCCATTACCCTGCTAACAACCTATCACCCATTCCTGGTCTTTTTTTCCTCCATAGCACTTATAAGCACCTAACGTACTGAATTTTACGTTGTTTACTGTGTCTTCCCCTACTGCAATGGAAGCCTCACGAAGGCAGGATTTTGGCATGTTTTGTTCACTGCTTTTACTTCCCAAGACTTAAAAAAGCGAAGAGCACATTTAAATATCTGTTGAATGTATAAATAAACTATAGCTTCACCACAACGTAGATTTAAATATTTCGGAACTAAAGTCATGTAAATCAAATCAGCAGTTGATGGCAGAGCCTCCCACACCTCCCACAAATGAGAAAACCAGTGAATGCTGTTCTTAAAATAGTGGACTGCAGACCAAGTGGAAATCACAGGTTTTGCTTTTTAATATCAAATCTCCGAGCTATTTACACAATCACTACCTCTACAGTTAAGAGCCACTCAACAGCAACATTTAGCAGTTGAGTTCTTCTCAGTATAATTTAGTTGCTCCAAAAATTTTTTTTTAAGATTTTATTTTTAAGGGGCACCTGCATGGCTCAGATGGTAAAGTGTCTGCCTTAGGCTCGGGTCATGATTCTGGGGTCCTGGGATCGAGCCCATATTGGGCTCCCCACTCAGTGGGGAGTCTGCTTCTCCTTCTGTCCCTTTCCCCCCACTTGTGTTCTTGCTCTCTCTGAAATAAATAAAATCTTAAAAAAAAAAAAAAGATTTTATTTTTAAGTAACCTCTACACCCAATGCAGGGCTCAAATTCAGAACTCTAAGATCAAAGGGTCGCATGCTTCACCAAATGAGCCAGCCAGGTGCCCCTAGTTGCTCCAAATTTTTAAAGACAAAAGTCAACTTGGTTTCTTTCCCTTCAAAGTTGACTGGCCCAAGTTTCCCTCTTCTTCTACCTTTTAGATTTGAGAAGAAGGAGAGTGGAAAAATAAGAGAAACACATTTTTTTAAAAAATTTTAAATGACAGAATTTTTCAGTGCACTGATCTGAATTCACTCTGATTTAGGACTAGAAACAAGTTTCAGTCTGCAGCAACTCAAGTTCTTTCTAACTGCCAGCAAGATATCACCACCTCCATGTTTCCAGGACACATCACACTCCGCAGGTCCAGAATCCACCCAGTTTCTCACAAACCTATTCAGGAGTTCACTGTTTATTATAAGGATAGCACCATTGTCCTCTCATTACCCAGCCATCCTTGAGTCCTTCTTTCTCATCCCCCACAATCTCCCTCACTGGTCGCTAAATCCTTATTCCCCAGACTCCTTTCCCACTTGGAAGACCCTGAACAATTGTATGGGTTTAACAGACATCCCTGGTAGAGGTTTCTCCCAATCATATTATCTTTCCAAGCATAGCTCTGTCATGATACTTGCTCCTCCATCATAAACTTCCACAAAACTGAAGGTGAGAAGTATGCCCTTGTTTCAACCTCTGGACAAGACTCTACCACAACTTTCTCCATCAAGATGCTTTGTGAATTCCTGTTTCTGACAAAAGTAAGCGCTACCATCCTGGACCCTTCATGATCTATCTCCACCTACCACAGCTAAACTTACTACTCAATGATTCCCCTGCAGCCCCCTCCCCTCCTTCATTCTCACAGTTTCCTTTACCTAGAATGTCATCCTGCCTTCTTAACTAGAATTGTTGAGTCATAAGGTAGAAATGTTTCCCTTTTTAAGAAACTGCCAGACTATTTCTAAAGTGGCTGCACCATTTTATACTCCTACCAGCAATATAGTAGGGTTCCAGTGTCTTCACATTCTCACTAACACCTGTTGTCTACCTTCTGATTTTAGCAGGTGTGAAGTGATCTCACTGTAGTTTTGATTTGCATTTCCCTAATGACTAGTGATGTTGAGCATCTTTTCATGTCTTTATTAGCCTCCATTTACTTTGACATAGGACACAAAAAGATAAGGAAAATGCTTTTCAATCAACCACTGGAAAATGCAATTACTTGCCATCAAGTTGATTTATAAATATCAACCTGTACCATTTTAGAAAACTAGTTTTTCCATATCAGGTTATTCAATGCATATTAGGTTATTTACTGTACATAATACCGGAAGTTACAAACATCTACATTTTACAGGGTGCTAATGTTTCCAAGAAAGGAAAAACTGACATAATCCTAACTGCCAAAGCCAGAACACCTGGTTTGGGGGATGCTTGTCACAAGCACTCTGAAATCTACATATAAAACCTACACATCACTTCTTTCAACACAGAGTTAGAAATCTTAAGTAACTAAGAAGATTACATTCTCAAGAGAAACACCATTTAAGAGGCACTAGAAATCTGAACGCCCTACCCTACCACACGCATCTCAGGATAATCTCTGCTCTGGGAGCCAATTTAATTTCAATATATGTTGGTTTCAGTCAAAAATTTTATTTCCTTGCTAAGTCGCAAAACCTAGATTATGCTAAAATTCTATTTAAAAAAATCTACAGGCCGCCTGGGTGGCTTAGTCAGTTAAGTGTCTGCCTTCAGCTCAAGGGATCAAGTTTGGCACCGAGCTCCTTGCTCAGCAGGGAGCCTGTTTCTCCCTTTGCCTGCCGCTCCTCCTGCTTGTGCTGACAAATATGTAAAAAATAAAAGGACGTCTACATCCACAAACAAATCAGTTGTGATACAGTCACACAATGAAATCCTACACAGCAATAAAAGGAGCTACTAATACATGTAACATGAATGAACCTCAAAAATATTGACGGGGGTAAAAAAGGCCCTTCACAAGAGAGTACTGTGTGGTTCCATTTACGTGAAATGCAAAAACGGTTTATTTATAAGAGTCACAAGAGGAAGGTGGACAAGGATAGGGAAGGGAACTTCCTAGGGGTGATGGAATGTCCTGTGCGTTAACAAGGGTATGGGTTACAATGTATGCATTGGTCAAAACTCATTAAACTGAAACATTTATGATCACTGCACTGAAAAATACGCTTCTTCTATAGAAATAAATATGACAGAAATAGCTATTCCCCTGTAATCTGCAAAAGAAATAAATCACTGTTGACAACTTCTTCTTTAGACCTCATTACCAACTTGGCTTCAGTGATACCACACTGGTTTCCCTTCTAATCCTGGTTTGTTCTTTTGATAAATGTTCCTCCTCTATCCTCCCCTTCATGTTTCTATAGTCTAATTACATTCCCACCTTTCTTCCCTACGTGCTCCCTGGGTGATCTCCCCACCACAGCTTCTACTACCAACTATAGGCTGAAGACACCCAAACCTATTAATACTCCTAAATTCAGCTACTACCAGACAGGACATCACCACAAGTTCAACGTTTATAAACCTGGACCCTTCCTCCCGAATCCCCAAAACCTGCCCTGTCTTAATTCTTTTTAGAGATTTTATTTGACACACAGAGAGAAAGAGCACAATCAGGGGGAGCAGCAGGCAGGGGCGGAGAGAAGCCATCACCCTACTGGGCAGAGAGCAGGGCTGGATGGCTGGATCCCAGGGTCCTGAGATCATGACCCAAGCTGAAGCCAGACACTCAACTGACTGAGCCACCCAAACGCGCTTATTTTAGTTAATATTAACAGCACATCTAATCTTAGACTAAAATCACTTTTTAAAAAGATTTTATTTGGGGCGCCTGGGTGGCTCAGTGGATTAAGGCCTCTGCCTTCGGCTCAGGTCATGATCCTGGGATCGAGCCGGGCATCTCTCTGCTCGGCAGGGAGCCTGCTTCCTCCTCTCTCTGCCTGCTTGTCTGCCTACTTGTGATCTCTGTCAAATAAACAAACTCTTAAAAATAAATAAATAAATTAAAATAAAATAAAAAGATTTTATTTATTTGAGGAAGAGAGAGAGCAAGCACATAAGTGGGAAGGGTGCGGTGAGGAGAGGGAGAAGACTCCCCACTGAGCAGGGAACCCAACTCGGGACTCGATCCCAGGACCCCGAGATCATGACCTGAGCTGAAGTCAGACACTTAACCTACTGAGCCTCCAAGACGACCCTGAAATCTCTTAAAACATCATCCCCACTTGGGCAAGTTGCTGTGTCCCCCAGAAAGAGGAGGAGGTAACAACAGAGCATCCCACCTGGGATCCTTACTATTCGATTCCAGCTTGAATATTTCACCAACTGCATATTTCACCAACCGTTCCCACACTTCTCTATGAGGACAGGAACGAACACGATGGTATCTCACACTCAGCTTCTGAAGAATTAGCTACCTATCACCTGCCAGTACCAACCACCTGCCAAAGACTACCAATGACGTAACAAGACACTTCATTTAACCTGTACTAAAGGTGCCCTAGATGAAACTAAGCTCACAAAAAATTAAGTAACCTGATAAAGGTCATAAAAATAAAATGGCAAAACCAGGATGTTGGCTCTTACTAAGAGTCTACAACTGAGACCGAAATTCCCACCCAACAAAATGAGTGAAATCAGATTACTTTTTAGACTCAAATAGCTGCAGTCAACCATTTTACAGTTGAGAAGCGTTTAAGGTCGTTACACGTAATTGCCCAGATTCAATTGGACATTTGAAAGATCCCATTAAGTTCCCCAATTCTGATCATGCAGCCTCTCCAGCCCCTATGACTTCCCTCGGTGTTCATCCCAGCTCTTCAACTGATGCGGCTTTTCGGGCTGGGAAGAGGGGTAACAGTAGAGCACTGCGGGGACCAAAAGCGGAACCTCCTTAAATAGGACAAAGCCGAACTTCAGACTCTTGCCCGGTCGCATTCCGGGCCACGCCGACCGCACAAGCCACCCCACGACCCAGAAGCAACGACCTCGGAGGTCACCTTGACCCCAGCTAAGTCCCAGGCCCAACTTCGGCGCCGGACCAGCCCGGCTGGGGAAGCAGCTACAGAATGAGCGGCCCTATGGCCGCTGCAAGCAGACGTGGAGAGGGGCCGGGACGTGCGGGGCGAGCCAAACCGAACCACAGGCAAAAATCCCAGCCGCCTCCGGCCTCACGACTTCCAAGCGCAGAGGCTCGGACGGCCGCTTCTGTCCAAGACGGCCCGGCGCTACCGGTACCTGCGGGCTATAGGCGTCGGAAGCCCATGTTCCGGTCAACTTCTGCGTGAAGCCACTAAACTTGTAATACATGACGCCCGGTGTCCGGCTTCCCGCAGCCGCTGCCTGCGCGACTGCCCCAGAGAAGGACCCTGCCTTCCCGGCCGTCGCCTGAAGTCTCAGCCCAAGGACCCTGCGCCAGGAGACGGGCTGCCCAGAGAGCGCCTAATTCCTAACATGCCCTCCTCAGCCATATCAGGGAGCAAGAAGGCGGAGTGCCGGGACCAAGAAGGCAAAAAAAAAACAGCTCTAGGAGAGCTCAGAAAGCCACCGTAGCGGGGTCCGTAGAAAGCACGAAGTTCCCGCCCCCGCCTCGCACACATTTTTTGATTCGGGCAATGCCGAGACGCCGCAAGAAATGCGCAAGCTCCCTGCGAATCAGGCCAGAGGCGAAAGGACTTGTCAGGACCGAGTAGGGCGGACCTGGGGCGGGGCCTGGGGCGGAGGTCCGAGGAGGGGCGTGGAGAGCTAGAGTTGAAGGGTCACCCAGTTGGGCCTTGGGTGGAAGGCTTCTCTTCATTTAGCAAACTTGCACAGAATCTGGTTTCTTTCCTCCCCTCCGTTGGTCGCCTGGTGAAGCGCCTCGCTCTCACTCAGTCGGAGTATGGACCCACTGGCCAGGCTTCTCCATCAACCTGGGAGTGGGGGAGCAAATAAGAAAATGTGGAATCTTCTGCTGAGAGCTTTTTAGTACAGAGGGTTGTTAGCAGTTTCGCCCCAGTAATATAAAGATAACTTCTTGGGGGACGCCTGGGTGGCTCAGTTGGTTAAGCAGCTGCCTTCGGCTCAGGTCATGATCCCAGCATCCTGGGATCGAGTCCCACATCGGGCTCCTTGCTTGGCAGGGAGCCTGCTTCTCCCTCTGCCTCTGCCTCTGCCTGCCACTCTGTCTGCCTGTGCTCGCTCTCTCTCCCTCTCTCTCTGACAAATAAATAAATTAAAAAAAAAAAAAAAAACTTCTTGGGTTTTGTGCTCGCGCTCGCTCTCTCATAAATAAATAAATAAAATCTTTTAAAAAATTAAATAAATCTTAAAAATTGAATAAGCAAACAAAAAGCAGAATCAGACCTATAAAGACAGAGAACAAACTGGTGGTTGCCAGAGAGAAGGGTGGGGTGGGCTAAATAGGTAAAGAGGAGTGGAAGATACAGGCTTCCAGTTACAAAATGTGTAAGTCACAGGAATAAAAGGCACAGCATAAGGAATATAGCAATGATATTACAATAGTGATCTTTTGGGACAGACAGTAGCTACACTTGCAATAAGCATAGCATAATATACTAACTTCTTCAATTGTTATGTTGTGCACCTGAAACTAATATAATATTGTGTGTCAACTATACTCAAAAAATAATAAAAATGAAGGTGTTTTTTAAGTACCTTTTTTATTAAGTACAGTACCTCTATTATGTGCAAGGTACTGTATGAAAGGAGTAAACCAGTTTCCTACCTCCAGGGATGGAGCACAGCTTTTCTTAGCTTTATCATCAAACTAGAGGTTTTTACAAGCATATTATGATGAACTTATGAAAGCAGGTGGAAAACCAATAGATGATACTAACTTTTACATAGTATTTCCCACAAATAAACTCATTTAATCTTTACAACAAGCCTATGGGGCAAGTGCTATTATTATCTTCATCTTTATTATCTTTATCTTCATTACCTTCATCAAAGGCACAGAAAAGTCCCTTGCCCAGGTCAGCTCCTAGCAGCAGAGCTAGACATCTGGCTCAAAATCTGTACTCTTAAACACTACATTATAGAGAAATAGACATAAATTCATTCTGAAGAGGCTGAAGGCTGAGTGTTCCAGATCTAGGGTCCACACCAGCATCCTGACTTTGCCAGGTGTAAGCCCAAGAGCCCCCAAGTGTTCAGCATTGCCACTTCTAGGAGGAGCAAAGGTTTCAGGCATCTTCATATGATCAGCCCAGCCAAAGTCGCTGCTTTTACAAAGCAACATTGCCCTATGATAGAAAAAAAGATACAATATGGGTTTGAGTTGCAGTTTCTTCAAGGCTGAGCGATCTGCAACTTGTCATTTCCATTTTCGGAGCTTCATTTGCCTCTTCTGTAAAGTAGGAATCATCATCATCATCTTTCCCTCCCTAGTGTTCTGAGAATCAACAGTTCAGTAATTTATAAAGCTTACACAAATATTAACTTGCTGATCTTTTAGTCATTTTACTTTTTTTTAAAAGATTTTATTTATTTATTTGACAGAGATCACAAGTAGGCAGAGAGGCAGGCAGAGAGAGAGGGGGAAGCAGGCTCCCTGCCAAGCAGAGAGCCCAGTGTGGGAGTCGGTCCTAGGACCCTGGGATCATGACCTGAGCCAAAGGCAGAGGCTTAACCCACTGAGCCACCCAGGTGCCCCATCATTTCACTTTTCCATAGCTCTTGATGATATGTAGAAGTCTTTTCTTGATTAAGTTCACCGATCAATCAATTAACAGTTTAATTAATTAATTTTAAAATGCTGGAATCACTTATACCAAGAAAGGGATATAAGCTTGCTAACAGATACTAGGTGGAAGGAAAGGGTTTTCATAGAGTTCAGATTGAAAAGAGGAATTAAATGATTTAGGACAGCTCTTCGCTTCCATTCTACTGTCTTCTGGACATATATTGGAAAAAGAAAGCAGAGAACATTTCCCAACTTTTAGCAGCACTGAGGTGTACCAGCTTCTTGAAGTATAAAGGTGCCTGTCAACATTGGTTATTTTCCTAAAGTTCCTGCCATCTGATTTTAGATCCTGCAAGACATAAATTAAGAATCCTGAAAATGTTACAACAGCCGGGCTGTTCAGTGGGAGGTAAAATGTCAGTAGCAGAATGTGGGTTGGGATGTCACATGGAGTGGCTGATCATAGGAAGATTTTGTCTCATTTCTCAAATAAAACCCAGCGCTCTGACAGCCCTGAACCAGCTATTCTCATTCTTATTTGCATATCCCACCCAACATCAAAGCATGATCTTTCTTTACATCATGATCCCTTCAGGTTGTTCCCTGTCCTCTTCGGAGGGGAAGTGACCACAGTTCCCAGGGCAGAGAAGTTTGTCAATTGCCAAGTGATTGCGAGTGAGTGCAAATGCTGGTCTGGCTCTGGGTGAATCAGACTGCAGGGCCATGTCTCCATTTGGGAGGACTGTGTGCTAATGGGGTCTGGCAGGCGGCAATCTGAGAGCACTCCGGAGTGGATGGAAGACCAATATAAATTTTAAATTGCTTTGTACTGAATATAAATAGGAACTGCCTCTATGTGAAATAGTTCTTAATTTTTTTTAATTCTCCATTTTTCCGAGAATTGGCTTTTTAAAAATTGACGTGCGGTGGGTCTGGCCGAGTTAAAGCATGCAGGCATTGCAGTCGTTGAGGTCATTGTGGGCTCCTCTCCCTGATTTCTTCCATCCTTCCCTGTGTTCAGAAGGGCTCGTATGTCACCTGGCTTTGGTGTTACCGGTGGGAAGCAGAAATATAAGTAATGAGCATTCGTTCTGGGATGCTTTACCATCAGGAGGGTGTCTCCACAATACAGGCCTCCAGGAAGCCCTGCTTTCCCCCACTTTACTGTTTGTTCTTTTGCTGCCAAATCTGCAAACTAGAGAATGTTTCTTCCCCGGGGGAAACATGTTTGCGCTTGTGGATTTTGCCCATTCTAAGGTAGTTTGCCTGGTGGAAAATGTACTATAATAGTGTCATGTGTTTTTTATTGTGGCTTTTCTCTATCCTCTCTTTGGCAAAAAGGAAGGCAGAGGAGAAACATTTTCCCAGCATTTAAAACTGCTAGTGATAGCCCCCAAGACAAGCACCTCCTCCCCCACCCCCGGTAAAATATTGGAAAATAAAATGGAGAGCTACACACATGTTATGATTTTTAGAACGATGACACCTGTCGTGCAATTATTTGGTAATGTTCATGGAGCAGACTAGAAATCTCAGCTGTCATCTCTTAGGCTTTGTGTCCAATAAAGCCCTATCTGGTGTGCAACTTTGTCTTTGAAACCTGAAATCTAGCTTGTATCGATATTATTGAAAAACAATTAAAGCTTTGTTAAGGCGTGATGTTTTCACAGGAGTTGAGGGTCAGGATGGCACATTCCTCACCCGAAGGAGGGGAAATGGTAGCTGAGGCTTGCAGGTGCTGGGACAGCTTTACTGCAGGACAGGCTGACCATACGGACATCAGCTCCCTGCTCTGACCTTCTCGATGGTGAATGTCAATATGGCGCCTGGAGCCGCCTCACTTTTGTACCCCTGCTTTTCCTTATGTGCAAGTCAAAAGCACATCCACAGAGATCATGGATTTAATTCAATTTTGACACATCCCGTTTCATCTCACTGGTGAAGAAAGGCTGAGGTGTGACTCATAATTTATTTTAAAGCATTTTTAAATACACTTAATTATGCATCGGAAAAAAGTTGAAATCCAAAACAAGATTCCTGCAACTTTCCATTCACATCATCTATACACATTTAGCATGGATGAACGCGATGTTGTTCCTGTCCATGCAATGGAAGGATTCGCCTTCTCCAGCGTGGGTCCGAGGGTCGTTCTTAACTACTGGAGAGTCTCACTCTCTGGCTCATGCGTGTCTGCAGTGTTGCAATATTTTACAATGAGCATGCATGACCTTTTGTAAGTCCATATAGACACAGACAAATAATATGAAGCCCCCAAAGTCATAAACATTAAAAGTTTTTTAAAGATTTATTTATTAGAGCGAGAGAGAGAGAGAGAGAGAGCGAGCACTCAGAGGGAGAGGGAGAAGCAGAACCCCCGATAAGCAGGGAACCCAATGTGGCACTCGATTCTAGGACGCTGGGATCATGACCTACACTGAAGGCAGACGCTTAACTGACTGAGCCACCCAGGTGCCTCCAAAATTAGAATTTTTAAATGTTTCCATGCACTCTTACCCCAAACTTCCAATTAATTTAGAATATTCTTTAATAAGCCCTTGCATAGGTGTGAGGAGGCTAGTGAGTGATGGTCTCCAAGTATTAAGCCACAGGAGGGGGTCACTTGAGGACCTTTCTGCCCGTTCGGGTTAACACTGTGGTGGTTATTCTTCACGGGGCTATTGGAGAAATGAGTGAATGAGTGAAAGAATGAATGACGGACACATGAACAAAAGGATAAACATCATCTCCACATATTGCTGTGAGAAACAAGTGACTATCCTGGGTAGCTCTTTACATGAGCGCCCTGACGGCCATGGAAACTGGGAATCAAGGTAAAAAAAAAAGAGAGATGAAAACCCTGGGTCTCAAGAAGGCTAATGTTGGACGCCTGGGTGGCTCAGTGGGTTAAGCCTCTGCCTTCAGCTCAGGTCATGGTCTCTGGGTCCTGGGATCAAGTCCCGCATCGGGTTCTTTGCTCAGCAGAGAGCCTGCTTCCCCCCCTCTCTCTGCCTACTTGTGATTTCTCTCTCTCTGTGTCAAATAAATAAATACAATCTTTAAAAAAAAAAAAAAAAAAGAAGGCTAATGTTGATGGATCATTTCCTTTTCAGGTAGGAGAAAATTTTGTCTTTAGAAAAATCTTTGTGACTCTAACCAATATCAAAACATGGGGTGCTCCATAGCCATTCAAAGTTAATATGTCCAGATCCCAGCTCTGCATGAGACTTGTGAACTTAGGCTAGTTCCTTGACCTCTCTGGGCCACAAAATAAAAATTTCAACTTAACAGGGTGATGGCAAGAATTAAATAAGATTAGAGGCGCCTGGTTAGCTCAGTCGGTTAAACATCTGACTCTTAATTTTGGCTCAGGTTATGATCTTAGGGTTGTGAGATCGAGCCTCACGTCAGGTTCCACACTAGGTACAGAGCCTGCTTAAGATTCTCTCTCTCCCTTTGCCTTTCCCCTGCCCCTGGCTCTCTCATCCGCTCAAATAAATAAATAAATAAATTGAAAAAAAGAACTGAAAAAATTAGATTATATGTGCTGAAAAAAATTAGAAGAAAATATGTAAATATATGGACGTCTATATGGAAAATAATATTGAGCAAAAACTATAAAACTGGATCTAGTCACTGACATGAACCAAAAATTAATTTAGCGTGACATAAAGCATTAGAATTTTAAGTCCACTGGATTTTGTGTTTGTATAAAGTTAGCTTGTTACAATAAAACTTGTAACCTAAAAATCTTTCCATTTCTTCAAACCATACACTTGTCCCCTTTTGCTTTTCCCTCTTCCTTTCTCCTTTCCCCAAGAGTGATAAATATTAGTAAAGACCATGGGACAACAGACCAGAGCTGTCAGGTAGAACCCAGAATGAAAACGGCCCCCAAGGATGTGGACTCTATCTTGAAAGCTTGAAGGCCTAAGAGTCAAGTACCCTACTAAAACAATAGCCAATCTTTTAGCATCAGCGTGAAAGTAAAAAAATCACATCATTTTCAAACACCAAATCCATAATGTCACCTGCCTCTCCTTCCACCTCAGACTCTTAAACAGTGGATATCTGGCATTTCTAGAATCTCTGTTACACAGAAACACAAAATCCTAGGTCTAACTTCACATCACCTCTGGAAGGGAGTGGTAGATACTTGGCTAGAATATCTGACCAGCCTGGGAGTGGATCCTCTGACAAGTTCAGTTTCCTTGGGAAAGTGACTTCTCTACTCTTGAGTCTCAGAGGTGAAATGAAGGGTTTAAACCATAGGACTGTGTGATCAGTTAGCAAAGGTACCATTCTGTGTTCACTAGTACCTGGGCACAGCCTGCCTGGAGGCTCTAGATGGCCAAACTGGGGTGGAGAGACAGGGAGGTTGGCCTGGAGGTCTTCTTCCAAGAAACGGTCATGCTTCTGACGATCACCGTGGCAGTCTGGGAAGCAAGGCCATGGAAGAAAAGGGTTGGAGGAAGTTATAAATCTAGGAAAAGTGTCTAATGGAAGACAAATCTCCCCCTTGAAAGAAAGGGGACTGGCAAGAGTATGACATTCCCAAAACCCATAACTGCGGAACTCGGGAAGCCCAAATCAAGCACCATTTGCCCTGGGCCTGAAACCCCAGCCACTACCCCAACCTTCACTGACTCGGACCCAGGAGGAGACTTTGCTAAAGCACCGATCCCAGCAACCCAAAGATTTCCAGCAAGAGACTTCTGTTGAGGCCTGGCTTTCTAACAGTGAAGAGAGACGGAGGAGACATTTGTTTTTAGCACATGATTGCATGATCATCACATCTCATTCAATCTCCAGACTCCAAGGCTACCCTGTCCTCTTCCCTGGCACTTATCCTAACAGCCCGTGGCTGCATATGGGAAAATAACTGCATCTATTTTCATTTAAATCATGGTAAAGGTAAAATTCAAATCAAGGTATCCGTACTTTCTGCCCCCCCCAATAGAAGCATGCACTCTGTGAACACACACACACACACACACACACACACACACACACAGCCTTGTTTCAGCACAGATGTCAGGAACGCAGAGCCTGTAAATCTGCCCAGGCAGTTCTGTTCTTGAATCATTAAGAACAACCGAGTGGGCGGAACGAGAACATGAAATTGCTGTGTGCACTCATGTTTTGTTTATGGGGCAATCATTTCTAGACGTGTTTTCTTTTTTTATGAAGAATCTTTTCTATGTTTGCCTTTTAACACCCCACCTTCCTTCCTGTCCCCAGCTCTCTCACACCCACTAAAAGAAATATTGAGAGCGTTACAAAAATCTCCACGAATCTGAAGAATAGATTACATTAAGTGTCTCTCTAAACCAATTCTTTTTACTCAGTCAAAATAAATGATTTAGTAATACGAATAACACAGGTAACAGTTGAACATGGTACATCGTTCAAAAAGCTCATAACAACCGCTCCCAAATTGTAAAAATCACCTTCCTTGTTCCACCATGTGCAATGAGGACCTTGTGAACTCAGTGGTTTTAGCTAGTGGTTTATGCACCTGCCGCAGGATGTTTCACTTAACTTTGCTGGCCCTCAGTTTCTTTATCTATAAAATGGGCATAATATCTGCCTTGGGCAGACTAAGTGCCTAGAACATAATACACCCTCAGGAAACTGTAGTCACTGCTACTGTTGCTAATAATTGCAACAACTGGGCAGATAGGATGGTTTTTGCCAGATCCTATGAACCCTTTGCTCTGACCCACCCATCCCTCAGCCTTGGCCAGAGCAGACATCCAACAAACCGGGGGCTCCCAGATGTACCATGGTGATAACAACCCCGGTTAGTGCCCAGTCTTCTCAGACCCCCAGCAGTTTCTGTTCATCTCTAGACTGACCTACTGGCTGCTACCCCCATGCCCCCCACGCCCCCACCGCAGGTGGGGCCCCTGTGTGTGTGTGTGTGTGTGTGTGTGTGTGTGTGTGTGTTGCCTGATGCTGTGTTACCATCTGGGGGGAATCTCACTTCATTTTTTCCCCCTCTCGTTGTTTTTGGCTTCTTGGCGTTGTCCTGCCTGGCACCCACCCCCAGCCATGTTCTCATCACAGCAAAATCCCCTTGTTTTTGGTCGCCAGCTTGCTGCTAGAGGCAGCCTGGTGGTGTCAGGTGCTTTAAAAGAGAGAGCGATTGCATTAAATTTTCTCTCGGAAAATGAGCTTGGTTTTTAAAAAACGTTCCACGGAACGGATCTAATAACTTAGCTCTGTAATAATGTAATAATTTCTCCTCTGCCTCTTCTAATTGCAAGGATTCTTTCAGCAACAATGGAGTATGACTGCTTTTCAATAGGCTGCAGAGAGAGCATCTGCAGAGGGCCTTCCAACCACAGGAGGGCCTTTCAGGCTTTACACACAACAGGAACAGGTCCAGGGAAGATTCCCCAGCCCAGAAATGGCTAAAGGGGAGCAGCAATCCCGAGGCCGGTCCCGAAGAAGGTCTACAAGACAGCCTGGGCGTCATGGGCCTCTGAATCATTCCGTCCTGGGGACGGCCTCAATAGGTACCTGCCTTTGGATCGGAACGCCTGTCCAGCCAACAACATTCAATGTCCAGAATGAGGTTTAACCACAGGAATGCTAACCAGCCAGCGGCCTGACTTCCTGCAAATTCTGGGAGGGCTGGGGGCTGATCAAATTCAAGAACAGAGAGTGGTGACCACAGAGTTTTCCAAGAGAGCTGTAATGCTGCCCGTCAAATGGCA
Organism: Mellivora capensis; assembly: GCA_004024625.1. Taxonomy (NCBI): domain Eukaryota; kingdom Metazoa; phylum Chordata; class Mammalia; order Carnivora; family Mustelidae; genus Mellivora; species Mellivora capensis. The sequence goes on along the minus strand of PISX010003655.1, from coordinate 26,704 downwards.
CTTAATTTCCAGTGGGTTGTAAAAGTGCCATTTATCCTGCAAGCTTCGGGGCGAGCAGCACGGTAGGATTCTAAGTTAAATGAAGCAAGAATAACTGCTCTCGGTAAGGATTTTGTGCTTCAGAATTAAAAACAAAGCAAAAAAGACCAAACCTACTTTTACACTGATTGCAAATACTGTAGCAAAGAAATCACCTTCCATTAAATTCCCGTGAGAAAGCCATGTGTAAACTGAGCTGCCAGCCACCGGACGCCCACAGCCATTGACCAGCACCCTGTGGGCACAAGGGAGTTTTGTTCCTATGACCTCAGGTGACATTTTTGCCACACTGACACTGTCCCTCTGATAAGAGGATGCTCCCTGGGGGAAACGGGTGGAGTTAGGCCAGTTAGGATCTGAGGTGGCTTCTGAGGCAGTTGGAAGGGGGGAAGCAGCAGTGGGCCTGACACAGTGAGGTCACTGGCTGAGAGCAGCTCATCAAACATTTATACCCTCTCCTGGGCCTGCAGGCCTATGATTTAGAAAATCCTGGAGAACTTATCATTTCTAAGAACCACATAAGAAGCAACTTCATGTAGCCATGTAGCTGAGGCAGAGAGGCAGGGGGTTCTTTGTGTATGGCGAGGTCCAGGCAAGAAGAGATTTTGAGAGAGAAACTATTAAGTGTTTCAGTGACTTGTTATCTGAACTACATATAGGATCCAAAAATGTTGTTTAATAAATACTACCCCAGAGGCGCCTCGGTAGCTTAGCCAGTTGAGTGGCCAACCTTGTTTTGGCCCAGGTCATGATGTCAGGTTTGGGAGATGGAGCCCTGCGTCAGGCTCTGCGCTCAGCGGGGAGTCTTCTTCAGATTCTCTCTCCCTCTCCCTCCACCCCTCCTCCCTCTCTCACTCTCAAATAAAGAAATAAAATCTTTAAAAATAAACAAATACGGGGCAGCTGGGTGGTTCAGTGGGTTAAGCCTCTGCCTTCGGCTCAGGTCATGATCCCAGTGTCCTGGGATTGAGCCCCACATCAGGCTCTCTGCTCAGCAGGGAGCCTGCTTCCCCCTTTCTCTCTGCTTGCCTTTCTGCCTACTTGTGATTTCTGTCTGTCAAATAAATAAATAAAAATCTTTTACAAAAAATTTTAAACTGTGTTTTAAAAAAAATAAATAAGCAAATACTACCTCCAAACACAGTTAACTTTGATAATAAAGATAGACTAGCAGTACCATAGAATATTCTGGGGGTGCTTGGATGTCTGAGTCAGTAAAACACAGGACTCTTGATCTCAGGGTTGTGAGTTCAAGCCCCATGTTGGGTGTAGAAATTACTTAAAGAAATAAATAAACTGAAAAAAAAATAGGACATTCTCTGAGGGTGGTAATGTTCTATGTTTGTGCCAACCACACGTGGCCGTTGAGCACTTGAAATGTGGCTGGCACAATTGAAGGATTTAAATAGTAATTTTACAGTATTTTAATTTTTCTTTGGATAGCCCCCTACAGCTGATGGCTACAGTACTGGACAGCACAAATTTCGGGGGATCAAAGTGGGAAAGAGAAAGGAGACACTAGATCAAACTTCCTGTGTGCCCAAATCCTGGAAGTAGAAAATTCAACTCATTTGCTAATGAATTCAGGCCCTTGGAGTAAAAATAAATAATAATAATAATTTCAATTTGTATCAAAAGTGCTTTAATGCCTGTCTAAATGTTGAACCATAATAGCTTCTCTTTTTCACAACATCTATGGGGAAAAAAATACGACTTTATGCTTCTGGAAAATGGAAGTGTCATTCTCAGCATGTGCCCTCCATTAATCTCTCCATCTCTGAGGCATGTAGAGCTTTGCCTCTGTAGGCTTCTCCTGTCAGGTTATGATTTTTACAGCCAGAAGCATAAACAAGTTCTCTTGCTAATGACAGGTGAAGTTTCCCACCCCGATTGAGACAACTACTCCATGCAATCATTCAATGCGCACTGACATTCCTGCTTATGAAGGGGCAGCTAATTCCTCTGAGAAACGTGTCATGTGCTACTGATTGTTCAGCACCCAGCTCACGTCAGCGGATCTGGGTGGCCTTGGGCCACAACGAGTCTCCTGAGGACAAGTGGCCTCTGCCCATGGTCAACAGGAATCAGGGAAGAGGCAGTACAAAGGCCTTCCTGCTGCCCAACCAGACACAAGACCCCAGCAACCCCTGCAGGCCTGGAACTCCTGACCCCACTTCCTGCAAGGGGCAAAAGTCAGGCAGAGCGGGTACAAGAAGGCGAACAAAGGCTTCTCAAGCAGGGCCCAGGCTGGGAAGCAGGGGAGGAAGAGAGCGGTGATGTTCTTCTGGTGAAAAACAGAAAAATTAACAACAATGTCCACAATAGCCAAACTAAGGAAGGAACCTAGATGTCCATTACACCGTACACAAAGATACACTTGTAATGGGTAAAAGACCTTAATGTGATGCAGGGATCCATCAGAATCCTAGAGAAGATCATAGGCAGTATTCTCTTCGACATTGGCCACAGCAACTTCTTTCAAGACATGCCTCCAAAGGCAAAGGAAACAAAAACAAAAATGAACTTTTAGGACTTCTTCAAGATCAAAAGCTTCTGCACAGCAAAGGAAACAGGCAAACCATGAAATGGGAGAAGATATTCGCAAATGACACGACAGACAAAGGGCTGATATCCAAGACCTATAAAGAACTCCTCAAACTCAACACACACAAAAGAAGTAATCATGTCAAAAAATGGGCAGAAGACATGAGCAGACACTTCTCCAAAGAAGACATACAAATGGCTAACAGACACATGAAAAAATGTTCATCACCACAGCCATCAGGGAGATTCAAATCAAAACCACATTGAGATACCACCTTACACCAGTTAGAATGGCCAAAATCAACAAGACAGTAAACAACAAGTGTTGGAGGGTATGTGGCGAAAGGGGAACCCTGTTACACTGTTGGTGGGAATGCAAGTTGGTGCAGCCACTTTGGAAAACAGTGTGGAGATTCCTTAAGAAATTAAAAATAGAGCTATCCTATGACCCTGCAATTGCACTACTGGGTATTTACCCCAAAGATACAGATGTAGTGAACAGAAGGGCCGTTTGAACCCCAATGTTCATACCAGCAATGGCCACAGTCACCAAACTGGAAAGAACCAAGATGTCCTTCAACGGACGAACAGATAAAGAAGATATGGTCCATATATACAATGGAGTATTATGCCTCCATCAGAAAGGATGAATACCCAACTTTCATATCAACATGGATGGGACTGGACGAGATTATGCTGAGTGAAATAAGTCAAGCAGAGAGAGTCAATTATCATATGGTTTCACTTACTTGTGGAGCATAAGGAATAACACGGAGGACATGGGGAGATGGAGAGGAGAAGTGAGTTGGGGGAAATCAGAGGGGGAGAAGAACGATGAGAGACTGTGGACTCTGACAAACAAACCGAGGGTTTTGGAGGGGAGAGGGGTGGGAGGTTTGGTGAGCTCGGTGGTGGGTATTATGGAGGGCACATATTGCACGGAGTACTAGGTGTGGTGCATGAATAATGAATTCTGGAACACTGAAAATAAATTTTTAAAAAAATTTTTAAAAAGATGTGGTATGTGTACACACACACACACACACACACACACACACAGAATATTATATAGCCATCAAAAATGAAATCTTGCCATTTGCAATGATGTGGATGGAACTAGAGCGTATTATGCTAAGAAAAATAAGTCAATCAGAAAAAGACAAGTATCATATGATCTCACTGATATGAGGAATTTGAGAAACAAAACAGAGGATCATCGGGGAAGGGAGGGAAAAATGAAACAAGATGAAACCAGAGAGGGAGACAAACCATGAGACTCTTAATCTCAGGAATATACTGAGGGTTGGTTGCTGGTGTGGAAGGGGTTTGGAGAGATGGGGTGGCTGGGAGATGGACAGTGGGGAGGGTATGTGCTATGGTGAGTGCTGTGAATTGCGTAAGACTGATGAATCACAGACCTGTACCCCTGAAACAACTAGTACATTATATGTTAATTTAAAAAACTAAACAGTGCAGGGTACAGCATCTTGGAAGTTGTGAGTCCGTGTGCCAGACAACATGCTTTCATGCTTTTATTTTATTTATTTTCTTAAGATTTTATTTATTTGAGAGCACGAGAAAAACAGAGCACAAGCAGGGAAGGGGCAGAGAGAGAGGAAGAAGCAGGGAGTCCCATGTGGGGACTCCATCCCAGGACCCTGGGATCAGGACCTGAGCCAAGGCAGGAGCTGAACCAACTGAGCCACCCAGGTGCCCCTACAACACGCTTTTAAAAAGCCATGAAGGGCAGGCATCCCACGAGGATGCCCTCTGGTGTCAGAGCTCTGTCCTGGTCTTGTGGACAGCACCCAGGTCCCTAAGTGGTGGGGAGGGGCGTGGGGGTGTCGCAGCAGGCTGGGGCTGCAGGGAACACAGTCCAGCCCACGAGGGGCAGGCCTGGACAGGCAGTTCAGCCAGGTCTGTTTAATTGACACAGGCTCCTAATGAGCAGGATAAACACCATTTTGGGCCATTGGCTGTGAAATGGACCAGCGTATATGAGAAGTCGGCCTCGCAAGGGCAGAAAACATCCACGTTGGCAGGAAATAATGTGCTGAAAAAGTTTTACATTAAAGACGTGCTGTTCTGGGTGTGCAGAGGCGTGAATGCTTATGTAATTAATCATTTCATATTTGAAGATTGGGATTTTTTTCCCTTTTAATTAATTAGCCAGTAGACTCGTTATAGTACATTTTTCATGTCAAAAAGGCAGTGGATTCTGAGAGAAGGGGTGTGGGCCGCGGGGGGAGAAGGGACAGCAGCCGCAGTGGGGTATCGTGCTCTGCAAAGTACAGGGAACCTCTGTCATCGCTGCGGAAAAACTCCCTTCGAAGGGCCTGGGAACGCAGAATCGGTCGGAACGCCTGGCACTGATCCACATCCGGGGAATGCACGGCTCCGCAGGTGCTCGCTTGGGCAGAGCCTGCATTCAGCCCCTTCCCAACAGTGGCCGCCTGCCCGGTCCCTGGATCTGTCTTTTCCGAGAAAGAGGGTACAGCATGAGGGCTGAAGGTTGTTGGGCTCTGAAGCCAACCACCGTGACTTCCAGTCCTGTGACGGTTCCTCCTCAGCCAGAGAATGTGGGAAAGTCACCAGAACCTCTTCCCGCCCCTGTTTTCTGCTCTGGACAATGGAGACAGAAGTAGTACCGACCTCAGGGTGACTAAGAGAAGGAAATAGAATCATTGACTTGGTGCCTGGAACCTTCTGAAGACTCAAAATCAGTAGGCTTTATTACTAGAAGAGTACACTTCTTCGTGGGATGGAACACCGCCCTGGACTACTTCACAAAGCTATTGTGTGTGTGTGTGTGTGTGTGTGTGTGTGTGTGTGTGTGTTAGAGTACATAAGAGGAAATCTACTGTTTTGACCATTTTTTAAGTGCACAGGGCTCTGGAGTTAAGAACTCCCATTGTTGTCCAACCATCACTAGCATCCATCTCTGGGACCTTTCCATCTTCCCAGCTGAAATTCTATAGTCATGAAATACTAACTCCTCATCCCCCAACTCCACCCCCCAGGCCTTGGGAACCACCATTCTACTTTTCGTTTCTGAACTTGACTACTCTAGGAACCTCGTCCAAGAGGGATCATGCAATGTTTGTCCTTTGCGACTGGCTTCCTTCACTCAGCATTGTCTTCAAGGCTCATCCGTGTTGTAACATGTGTCCAAAGGTCCTCTCTTTTGAAGGCTGAAGGATATTCTGTCATACGTACGTACCATACTTAGTTTATCCATTTACTGGTCCTTAGGTCGCTGCCGTCTTTTGACTACTGTGAATAACGCCACTGTGAACAGGAGAGTATGAATATTTGTCCGAGTTTCCTGTTTTCACCTCTTTGGGGTATTTACCCAGAAGTGGACTTGCTGGATCACATGTCACCCTGTTTCATTTACTGAAGAGCCATCATACCACTTTCCACAGGGACTGCTCTGTTCTACATTCCCGCCAGCAGTGTACAAGGATTCCATTCTTCACATCCCCACGTAACACTCGTGGTTTTTAATAGCCATCCTAATCAGAATGAAGTGGTAGCTCACGGTTGCCATTTGCATTCCCCTAATGACCAGGGATGCTGAATATCACTCCGTGGAGTGTTTTTTGAGAGCAGATACAAAAGGGAGAGTGTGGTAGAAACTCCTGGGGTTCTGGACATGAGAACTGCTGAGAGTACAGGAATAGAAGCTTCTGTTTCTATCAAGATGATAAACAGTGATAGATAGACAGATGGATAATAGATACAGAAGAATATGGAAAGATATTACATTTAATATACACATAGAAACAAAAGTCTAACTTGGTTTGTGCCTAATCATTAACTCACAGAATTTAACTCTGGGTTAACGAGAGAATCTTTTCTATTCCTATTTTACTTTACATGTTTTATGAAAAGGGAGAATAAGGGGGTGGAATTATAGGTGTTTTAGGGGAACCTGGGTAGTACAGTCAGTTGAGCATCTGATTCTTGGTTTCAGCGAGGGCTATGGTCTGGGGGGTCCTGGGATCCAGCCCTGTGTCGGGCTCAGTGCTCAGTCTGCTTGGGACTCTCCATCCCCCCACCCATCCCCCTCTAAAATAAATAAATAAATATTTAAAATAAATAAATAGGGGCACCTGGGTGACTCAGTCAGTTAAGCATCTGCCTTCGGCTCAGGTCCAGATCTCAAGGTCCTGGGATTGAGACTTGCATCAAGCAACCTGCTCAGTGGGGGGAGTCTGCTTCTCCCTCTCCCTCTGCCCACCCCCACGTGTGTGTTCTCTCTCTCCCTCCCTCTCTCTCAAATAAATAAAATATTTAAAAAGTGAAATTAAATAAATAAATAAATAAATAACATCCTTGGTAACATGTGCAATTATCTTTAACTTCAGAAGTCAATAGATTCAAGGAACGCAGACCAAGAGATGCAAACCATAAATGTTCACAGAGAAACCTTTCTACCGCTCTGTAGCATCCCGTCTGGTAAGGGCACAGTAGGGGTGACTCTTGATTATGGCTCTGCCTCTCTGTTCGGCAACAGCCAGCTCCTGCCCTGGGGTTTGCTAGGAGGCAGAAGGGGAGACCACAGGAGCGTGAGATCTACATCTGCTGTCAAGACATTTACAGTCTGTTGATGCTTACCCAAGACATGGTGAAGGTACCACAGAGGGCTTCACAAAAGTGCAAAATTGTGCATGTGGATTTGATCGCAAAACTGCAAAATTGTGCATGTGGATGTGATCTGCTTCTGAGACAAGACTGTCCAGAATCTGCTAGTTTGGGAACCTCTCCTCTCCCCACATTGGGCTCCCTGCTCAGCAGGGAGCCTGCTTCTCCTTCTCCATCCTGCTCTTCTCTCTTGCTATCTCTCTCTCTCTCTCAAATAAGTTAAGTAAAGCCTTTTTAAAAAAACAAGGAAGGAAGGAAGAAAAGGTGTGTTGGGTGGGAATGTGATTCCGTGAGAAGAGAGATGAACTCTGGACCAGAGAGCTGAGCAGCAAAAAGAACACAGAGATGAGGACCAGAAGGGCTTGGGTAGGAGAGAAAAGAATGAGGTAAAAAGGCAGGGATACCTCCCAGCCATGACCCTTCCCTGATCCTGGGTATAGACAGGGTAAATTGAGGAGATGGTTAGAAAGCAGTAGGGCTCCCCAAACACACCATGAGGCAAGCATTTGGGTGCATGCACTTTATCTGAGAGATGACCTTGGGAACACAGAAAGAGTAATGAGACTGGGAGGGACGGAGCCAACCAAGGGTGGGTTGATGGGTGTTGTGGGCCCCCCTGGGACTCCACGTCCTGAGAGCCCTCAGAATTACCCCACACAGATGAATCTATGGGGACATTCACGGCCCCTTGCTTGGGCTGTGCATATGAAACTTGTTTCCAGGTGACGTGAGGGGAGCCCCACAGGGATATGGCAGGACCAGTGTCCTCTCAATGTGGTCATTACTACAAGGTAAGATTACATGGATATATGACTTTGATTTTATTTACTTTTGTAATATTTTAAAATTATATAAGGTTTTATAGAAAAAAGAGGAATATTTCCATTTTGTAAAAAAATATAAATAATTGTAGGAAATATATATACATTCTCCTCCCCACAAGGTCCACGTTGGACCCCTGGAGAATGACTGGTTTTCAGCCCAAGGTTGATACATGTACAGGAAACATCCCACTGGCATTTCCGTCTTTAGTTAGCAATTCTCCTCTTTCTCCCACTCCCTGGCTTCACCACAGTCACTATGCTGTTATCACTTTCCAGCATTGGTTCATCAAAGTCCATCTCTGATAAGTGTTTCTTCTCAAAGGAAAATAAATCTCAGTAATTATAAATTCATTGAGTTCATTCTGGCAGAATGAACTCGTTTTTTAAAATTTTCTTGCTATAATTAATTTTGTTTTATCTGTTTTCAGACAGGGACTACCCCACACTGGGGCTGGCCTGTGAAATTATCTGTATTCATTCCTTGGTTCTCAAGTGTGAGCTACAAAGAAAAATGCCACCAAATTCGTCGTCATTAAGTAACAGGACACTTCTGAGTGTGAAGAAGCCAAGTGAACTGCCAGGCCCTGTGGCAGTGGGTGCCACTACACTCCACGACATTTAGACAGTCACTCACTCCCAAGTGCAAGTGAAGTTTGGGTGAATAATGTTTTTGTGGATCAAACCATCATCACCATGACAACCCAAAGGTACTGGAGTCACTCCTGCGGTCTAGTTCCTTGAGAAAAAGACAAACCTACAACAGGTGTTTAGTTTTGTTTTTGTTTTTGTTCTTTCCACTTATTCATCCCACAAATTCTTGTTGAGTATCTAGGATGGGCCAAGTGCAGTGCTAAGTCCTCAGTCAGAGATGAAATGTGAATTATTTTTCCCAGGAGGAAAAAGTGTGATAGCATCCCAGGTCAGCTCTGAAATAGAACAGATAAGGGTGGGAAGGAAAGAGAGACAAAGGGAAGAGGGAGCAAAGAATCCACACCCAAGAGAAACGCAAGCAAAACAGCCAACTACTGACTGCCAGTGACAAAGTTTAGAAATACACGTTATCACATACTATCCAAAGTCTCAAGGAACAGGTTTTCCATAAATAAGGACGGCATGTGCACACACACACGCAGATTACAGACGTTCTACTAGTTGTCACACAATGGAGAGTGAGAGTTGTGTTTTTGTTTACTTTGGTCAATCTAAATTTGGATCTCGAGTTGCAGCACGGAGCCTGCATCGCAGACCCTGGTCCCTGTCACAAGTGCACCCCTAGCACCAAGCCCTGGCGACCGGGAGAGCAGGCCAACCCACTAAAAGGGGCTAAAGGCCAGGCCCGGGGTCCCCTGCGGCTGTTCCTTGACTGCCCACCATTCCGCCCTTCGACAGAACAATCTGTCTTGCAAAAACAATTGGCACTCAGTTTGTAGAAGAGCACCAAATGCAAAATATTTACCATTCAGAAGTTAAGCTTCGGCACAAAACGGGTTGCCTCCTCAGTGAATTAAATTCAATTAGCTGCCTCCTTATCTCAGCTGTGCGTTGCAATATCAATGACGCCCGTGAGTTCGGGGCGGGGGGGGGGGGGGGGGGGGGGGGGGGGGGGGGGGGGGGGGGGGGGGGGGGGGGGGGGGGGGGGGGGGGGGGGGGGGGGGACGGGATGGGCGTTTGGTAGGATACGCCATCCGCAGAATATTGCTGCCAGACGATCATCTCCTTAGCAGCGAAGGGATTGCTGGGCTCTCCCTCCACATTTATTCGCACTCAGGATTCCGCTCCCCCTGCCGTCCCCACAGCCACACTCAGCACTCAGAGAGCGGCGAGAGACCACTTGGCTCTGACAACTTTCTCTGCCACTGACATTATATCCTAATTATCTTCTCAGCAGTGATGGCCGGGTACCAGCCCTCAACTTGTGCAAAATGATTCTAATACCCGATCTGATAGGGAGGGAAGGAAATGCTGTCATCCTTTGAGCTTCATGGGGCTGTTGTTACCACTTTTCCAAAGGCGCCTGAATAATATTCATGATGATCAGAAGGGAAACACACACACACTACTTCAAATGACCATTACTCAGAAAACAATAACATGTTTTCAGCCAGATGAATATGTTTATGTAACAGGGTAACTCTTGTCCTCCGCAGAGCTTCCAAGCACCAGAGCCATTAAGTTAATGGCTTGAAACCAAGCCCAAAAACCGGTGTTTGTTCTATGACACTCGCTCTGGGTGGTGGGAGGCTCTACAGTCTTCAAAAAGGGATTTTTAAATTTTTATTATTATTTTTTAAGAACAGACGACTTTTTCCAACAGCCTGGAGGTATGCAGCTGCGGTCCATGGCAAGTGTTCCGAGGGAAGAAGCCAGTTTGGCAGGGAAATCAGAGGCGCTGTTTAAAGGTCAACTTCAACAGGTTTATCCTTAGAGAAACAAGGCTGGAAGTCCCACCCCAAGTCCCCACCCAGACCTCCAGCTCCTTCTCTGGCCTCTAGGCAACTCTTGGTGACCTCTGCCAGTTTCTGATGACCTAAGCACATTTCTTTTCCCCACTGCCAGTGGGAAGTGAGGAAGTGCAAGTGAGGAGCCCATTGGTCAGATAAAGGGAGCCTAAGCCGGCTGAGCCTTAAGTCACTTCCCTTGGTTTCATAAACCCAGAATTCTGGCCAGCCACACTGGTGGTCTCAGGAGAGTCACTGAAGGGCTGTGGCTGGAAATGCCACCTGGAGTGTTTGCAGGCCTGACACCCTGGGTAAGACCACTGGTGGGGTTCCACTGTTGCTCAGTCAGCCACTCTCTTAACCCATCCTCCTCAGGCACGCTCTGGGGACAGCCTCGGAGAAGAAGGGCAAAGGCCTGAGAAGATGGCACAAGGCATGCCATGGTGTTCTTGAAGATAGCTTCAGTCACTAGCTTTTAGACCAGCAAACGGGAGTACCTGAGCAGGTTGGCTTTAACTAGGAGATGGGGTTGGATCTCTAGCGGTGCTCTGACTCTTAACCTACCGTGCAATTGTCTAAAAACCACCTAAAGAGGCTTCTGGATGGCTCAGTCGGTTAAGTGGCCAACTCTTGGTCTGGGCGCAAGTCATGGTTTCAGGGTCTTGGGATCTCGCCCTGCGTTGGGTTCCCAGCTCAGGCCAGAGTCTGCTTGAGGATTCTCTCTCTCCCTGTCCCTCTGCTACTCCCTGACACCCCCTGCTCATGCTCTCTCACTCTTTCTCTCTCTCCTCAATAAATAAATAAATCTTTAAAAAAAAAAAAAGAAAGAAAAGAAAAGAAAACCACCTAATGGTTTAACAACAACAACAACAGGGCCATTTTCTTTCATTTTGTGAAAATAAAGTTATTAGAGCAACCTCCCAAGCCATCAGCTTACTGGTCATCAAACCTCAGAATTGCTCAGGTGAAATTTAAAATGCAGTGTTAATGATTCTATCATTGGCTTTAGGAGAGAAAATGTTGGAAGAGCGTGTTGTGAAGTTTAAGCCAAAATGCCAGCTTCCCTCCAAAAATATGGCAGCTTGTGCTTCTCCAAGCCTTCCTTACCCTCTCCTACCCACCTGGCCCCCTGCCCCAGCTCCACAAGGTCCCAGTCTGGCCAGCCTCTGAGTGTGGCTGTCAGCAGGACCACCACTGCCACTCTGGGAAGCTGGGACACACGAGCCATCAGCTGTGCTCCCAGTATATAGTTTATAACTTCAGACCCCTGCAATTTCTTGTAGATAATTGGGGGAACAAATGCCTCCCTGATGCTAGACTTTCTTCATTCAGTCCTCAGATCAAGTCAACAAAGATTTTTCGGCCAGTTACTAAGCGCCAAACAGCAGAGGAGAGAAAAATTTCATCCCGGTGAAGAGTATTTATCATCGCCGAGGATGTGCAAGGCATAGAGGTGGGCCCTGAAAGTGTCAGAATGAACCAAAGCATTACCTTTGAGGTGCTGACCTCACCTTTGAGGAACATACAGCTCCAGAGACGAATGGCAGGTGCCAGTCAACCCACGGCTTCACAAGGCGCGGGACAGGCTGGGCCATGGCCAAGTGTTCCAAGGCAGCAGACGGAGGCCTTCCCAAAGCGGGGACAGGAGAAGGCTTCCTGGAGGCTGGGACAGCTGAGATGGACAGAGAAAGAGGCATAGGATTTCAGTCAGGAGAGAAAATGATGCAGGAACAGGAGGCAGAAAGTCCCAGTGTCGGCAAAGTGCAGGAAGGTTTCAAGGAAAGCCAGCCGGAGTGTGCAGGGGAGCAGAGAGATGGGCTGTGTGGGCGGGATAGGCTGCCGGGGGCTTGGAGGCCATGCTGGAGACTCTGAACCTGAGTCTGGACAGCAGCACATACTGGGTGGCTATGGAGAGGTTTAGAAGAGAGGGCCTCTGCCAGATGTCCTTGCTCCCTCTGACTGAGGTGTCCCCCTCCTCCTACTGAGGTCTTCTCACCCGACAGACATAGGAGTAAGGCATGGAGAGGGCCACTGGCTGGCCAACAGCTCCCTCTTCACTCCACCAGGGACAGAGCAAGGGAGGCAAGGGCTGGGGGTCCTGACATGTGGGTCAGTCCCAGCTCTGATCACACTGCCCAGCTGCGTGATGCCAGGCCAGTCCCACCCTGGTCTGAATTTCACTGAGGTGCAAGTTGACATCTGAGGTCCTGAACAGTTGACTTCAAGACCTCCTTTGTGATTTAGGGACAGTCCATCTGGGGACAGCAACATGGTATGGGCTGCAGTTGTGTCTCCTCTATTTCTCTAGCAGAAAGGAAGTTCAAGGGGGAAAGAACAGAACTATCCCTCTTGCCAGTGGCTAACAAACCTTTGCACCAAGACACACCAATCTGCACATCTGTGGTCAGCTTCCTGGGCCAGCAGCTGGGAGTGGTAGTAGCAGCAGGAACCAATAAGCCTGAAGCCACAAACAAAAATGGTTACTGTTACCGCCGTGTGCGGGGCAATGCATGCTGGGTGCTTTGCATAATGTCTCATTTAAACTTGTGCACTAGGTATTTCGTAGATGAGAAATCCGAGGCTAAGAGAGGTGAAGTAAAGTAAATCACAGACCCCAGAAGTGGGAGAGCAGCTGTCTCTGCCCCGTTCCACACGCTGTGCCCAGCGTCATCCTTCCTAAGCAGTTTGGCTTTTGTTCCTTGTCTTACGTAAGAACTTCCGGGGGCAACTGGGTGGCTCAGTGGGTTAAGCCTCTGCCTTTGCCTCAGGTCATGATCTCAGGGTCCTGGGATCGAGCCCCACATCGGGCTCTCTGCTCAGCAGGGAGCCTGCTTCCCCCTCTCTCTCTGCCTGCCTCTCTGCCTACTTGTGATCCCTCGCTCTCTGTCAAATAAAGAAATAAAATCTTAAAAAAAAAAAAGAAGACCTTCCTTCCGGGAAGATCTTCCAGGAAATAGAATTCAAATGTCTTAGCATGGCACTTCAAGACCTATTTTATGTTTCCAGTCTTATCTCCAGTCCCCAAACCTTGAATTGCGTGTCATTCTAAGACTCTGGCCTGTGTGCTCTCACTTCTGGGATTGGCTCACCTTTGGCCCCTCCACTAAAATATCTTTGTGACCTTTTCTGCCTATCAGCACACCCCACACACACCTGTCGGCATCAGCTCAGCGTCCTCCCTCTGGAAGCTTTAGCTTCTCCTCCCAGGGTTTTTCCTGCACAGGATCCTCCCTTGAGACACTCAGCATTTTGAGCCAGACAAGTTTTTGTTGTACGGTGAACACTACCCAAGACTGCAGGGTGTTCGGCATCCCTGGACCTGCCCAGATGCCGGCAATAATCCCCAGCAATTATGACAGTTAAAATAATTTCCCTTCCATTTCCAATCACCATCCCGGATTGAAATCTGACTGCCTTGGGTAAAATGTGGGTACATGTCTATCTCCCCCAGTGGACTACTCACACCTTGAGAGTAGGTATTCTTTTTGTGTTCAGCTTTGCATCTCTTATAAGCCTAGCACAAAGCCTTCTACATTTCAACCACTGATAGGTCCATTGCACATAGAGGACGGTGTTGTTATTTTTTTAATTTTCCTACTTTATAAGTAAGCTGATTTTTCAACTTCCGTACTCAAAGAAGGCAGGACCAATCCCCATACCAATACAAACTATTCCTGCTTCTTCGGTTTTTTTCCCCCTAAATTTTTATTTAACTCTATGAACTTTAAGAATCTGGAAAACAGGGGCGCCTGGGTGGCTCAGTGGGTTAAAGCCTCTGCCTTCAGCTCAGGTCATGATCCCAGGGTCCTGGGCTCGAGCCCCACATCGGGCTCTCTGCTCTGCAGGGAGCCTGCTTCCCTTCCTCTCTCTCTGCCTACTTGTGATCTCTGTCTGTCAAATAAATAAATAAAATCTTAAAAAAAAAAAAAGAATCTGGAAAACACAGGTGCCTGGGTGGCTCAGTTGGTTGAGCATCTGACTCTTGGTTTTGGCTCAGGTGGTGATCTCATGGGTCATGGAATCAAGTCTCATGTATGTGCTCTGTGCTCAGTGGGAGTCGTTTGGATATTCTCCCCCACTACTCCTTCCCCTGTTTCCTCTCTTTCTCTCTCTCTCTAAATAAATAAAATCTTAAAAATAAAAAAAAAAAGAATCTAGAAAACAGTGCCTATGTTTGCAACTGCTCATTCACTACAGCAAAAACGCAAAATCCCTAAGAGGATTTCAGTTTATCCAAGCTCATACTTGCCAATACAGAACAGATCTGAAGCTAGATCCCAACACAGACAGATCCTGACTTTTCCAGCTCCAGCGGAGCCATTTCAGACAGTGGCACCTTACTTCCGGAGCCCAGCATCCAGGCTTCACCTCTGCAGCTGGGGGGAGGCACAGGGGAGGTCAAGGCTGCCTGCTTGAGCTTCCATCAAAGCTTGCACAGCCTTTGAGTTTCCAGGAAACACAAGACCCAGAAATAGGTCATGGCTGGCATGGAAGTGGTAGAAAGTAACAACTTTCTGTCTTCAGTATGAAATTTATGATGACCAGAATTTGCCTGGGGTGGGACTCTGGAGGACTGAGTCAGCTCTCCAAATCTTACTCCTGAGATGGCTCAGGACTGCCGCAAAAGAAAGAGCTGGACAGGCAGTAACTGAGAACAGAGAGGGGCACTGGGCTTAGAATCAAGAGCTCTGGGTCCGGGCTTCACCTCCACTAGGCACACCACTAAGCAAGTCCCATAACCTCCCCAAACCTTACCCATGAGGTATATTACTTTCTTGCTTATTTCTACGGCAGTCAGAAGAGTTAATATACACAGATGTGTGTTGTTGTTTTTTTAAAGATTTTATTTTTAGGGGCTCCTGGGTGGCTCAGTGGGTTAAGCCTCTGCCTTCGGCTCAGGTCATGATCCCAGGGTCCTGGGATCGAGCCCCACATCGGGCTCTCTGCTCAGAAGGGAATCTGCTTTCCTTCTTCTCTCTCTGCCTGCCTCTCTGCCTACTTGTGATCTCTGTCCGTCAAATAAATAAAAATAAAATCTTTAAAAAATATATATTTAACCACTTTATCGAGATACAGGTCACATACTGTTGAGCTCACCTTTAAAGGGTACAGCTCAGGGGCACCTGGGTGGCTCAGTGGGTTAAAGCCTCTGCCTCCGGCTCAGGTCATGATCCCAGGGTCCTGGGATCGAGCTCCACATCGGGTTCTCTGCTCGCTGGGGAGCCTGCTTCCTCCCCTCTCTCTGCCTGCCTCTCTGCCTACTTGTGATCTCTGTCTGTCAAATACATAAATAAATAAAATCTTAAAAAAAAAGATTTTTTAAAAAAGATTTTATTTATTTTTTTGACAGAGAGAGAGACCACAAGTAGGCAGAGAGGCAGGCAGAGAGAGATGGGGAGGGGGGGAGCAGGCTCCCTGCTGAGCAGAGAGCCCGATGCGGGACTCGATCCCAGGACCCTGAGATCATGACCTGAGCCGAAGGCAGAGGCCTAAACCACTGAGCCACCCAGGCGCCCCCCAACAAAAAAGATTTTATTTTCAAGTAGCCTCTACTCCCAACATGGGACTTGAACTCACAACCCCGAGATCAAGAGTGAAACGTAAAGAGCCCCACTGCAGGTTGACTCCATGAGGGAATGATCGCCAACACGATTCCTGAAGGAGACCTGGGGGGTTGTGTTTCCTTCTGTCAGTGATAAAGTGAAACTCTAAGAATACAATTGTCACATTCTTTGTTCTCCAAAGAATAAAGCAATTCCTATTCACTACAGGAAAGCAAGAGAGCAAAAACGAGAAAACCCAGGATACCCACTGTCTTAGTCAGCTCAGGCTGCCGTAACAACATACCACTGACTGAGTGCTGGAAACAACAGATACTTACTTTCTCACAGTTCTGGAGGCTGGAAGTCGGAGACCGGGGTGCCGGTGTGGTTGGGCTCCGGTGAGAGCTCTCTTCTTGGCCTGCCAGCAGCTGCCTTCCAGCTCTGTGCTCCCGTGATGCACGTGCACGTGCCCAGAAGGAGAGACCGCTCTTCTTCTTAGAAGGCCTGATTCCAGAGGCAAAATCAGGACCCCACCCTTAGGACTTCATTTAATCCTAGTTGCTTCCCCGAAGGCCGTATCTCCAAATGCAGTCAGTCACATTGGGAGCTCAGCGCTTTAAGGGTTGCCGGGGTGGCTCAGTCAGTTAAACATGTGAATTTAAAGGGGACACAATCCAGACCATAGCACCCACCATCTCATCTGCCTAGAGAAAACCTCTCTTGATGTGTTGGTGAATCTCCTACCATTCTCCTAAGCGGACATAGATTAAAAGAGAGAGACACCCGATACCATACCGAATAGCTTGTGGCTGGCTTTTTCCACTCCATGATATATGGTGATGGTCTTCCCTCATCAAATTTACTTCTTCACCTTGCTTTTGGGACCTTGGCATATTCCTCGGTGTGGCTACATCATCATTGTTCCTGGGGTCCCGATTTTAGCCTCTTAGCTTGAAGCCAACTGTCCCCATTACAGAAACTGCTGGGATGGATACCCCGGACTCTTTCCTCAAAACGGATTCCTGGGAGTGAAGGTAGAGGCCAGTGGGCCCGAGCGCTTCTAAAGCCTTTAATGAGCAGCGTCAGAACACCTGCCCTCATTGACACTCCCACCAGTAGCCAGTGAAAATGTAGCCTTAAAAAAAAAAAGAGAGAGATTTTATTTATTTATTTTAGAGAGGAAGAGGGAGAGGGGGCAAAGGAGGAAAGGGAGGGACAAGCCAACTCTGTGCTGAGCACTGAGTCCCATGGGGCTTGATCTCACAACCCTGAGATCATGACCTGAGCCGATATCAAGAGTCCGACGCTTAATTGACTGAGCTACCCGGGCACCCCCTCACTTTTTTTTTTTTAAACACAAACTTAAAAAAAAAAAAAATTTATGGGCGCCTGGGTGGCTCAGTGGTTTAAAGCCTCTGCCTTCGGCTCAGGTTATGATCCCAGAGTCCTGGGATCGAGTCCTGCATCAGGCTCTCTGCTCCGCGGGAAGCCTGCTTCCTCCTCTCTCTCTCTCTGCCTGCCTCTCTGCCTACTTGTGATCTCTGTCTGTCAAATAAATAAATAAAATCTTAAAAAAAAAAAAGAATTTATGTATTTATTGAGAGAACACGCTTGAGAGAGAGGGAGACAGCATGAGCTGGAGGGCTGGAGGGAGGGAGGAAGAGAAAGAAGAAGATCCCCCATTGAGCAGGGAGCCCCCATGAGGCTCAATCCCAGGACCCCAGGATCATGACCTGAGCCAAAGGCAGACGCTTAACAGACTGAACCACCAAGGCACCCTTAACATAAGCTTTATATTTTGGAATAAACTTGTATCTACAGAAAAGTTGCAAGGAAGTACAGAGAACAGAGTTCCATATACCTGTCCCCCAGTCTCCCCTAAGGCTAACTAATGTATTACCAAACCAGGGTACATCTGTCAAATCTAAGACATTAACATTGGTACATTACTATTCACTTACCTGCAGATTTGATTCCCATTTCATCCGTCTTTCTGGTAAGGTCCCCTTCCTATTCCGGGTTTTAATCCAGGATACTCCATTATGGAAGCAGCCCAAGTGCCCATCGACAGGTAAATGGACAAAGAAGATGTGGCATATATACACTTCCTAACTCTTACTTTTTATCAGCCACAGGAAAATCCCCTGGTGTTTCGGGGGCTTGCTGTCTCTCCTGTTAACTCGTGGTTATTGTCCATTGCTTCGGGGATGTCTTGTTCCATCGGCAAAGTCACTGCTATCCAGGGCAGTGAGGGTGATTTAGAGAAATTGATCGTTATGGCTCCTCTCTCCAAAATCTCTAACGAGCCAAGGGGAAGGCCCATTGTGTGGGAAAGGTCCTGTACGTGTTCCCACAGGGTCTCTCGTGTCACTGTCAGGCAGGAATCATAAACAACAGCCCCACAATTGGATTTTGCTCTATATTTGGAAAATTTGGCCCCTCATTACAAGGCAAGCTGATGCTATCCTATTTAGTTCATTCTTTTGCTCATCTCCTGTAATCATTAAATTACAGAGCCATATTTCCAAAGCTCTAGGGAGAAAAATAGATTAGGAATAAAATCTTTTAAAATCCTGTAGAAAAGCACTGGATTCATTTACGGAGGATGGGTGCAGAGCCGGAGGCATGATCTATTCCGAGCCGTCCTAGGTGAATGATTCACTTCATTTTCCGTGGCTCTATGATGTTCTCTCTTTAACGCAGAACAAGGATGGCACCTTTAATATTCTGTTCCTGAATGTATCCGTGATTGCTCCATGACCCTATCCTTGAGGGTAAAAGTGAATGAAGGAACTAGAAGTCATGAAATACGGGAATGATCAGAAGGGAGAAAATGAAAGCCGAGAAGAAAAGGCTACTGGGTTGTTTATCAAACTCCCCTGAATAAGGCCGGTTAGATTCTGTGGAGCAGGTCTGTGACTTTCTCAGAACTGTCTGTTCCAAAGTCTTTGTTCCTTCCTCAGAAAGCCTGTTGCTCTTAGGTGATTCAAAAACTTAATAAGTACTTGGTGAGCTATTAGAACAATTCTCAGACCAGCATTCATAGGACTTCTTTCCCAGGCTCCAAAACTATCTGAAACCATGATTGATTTCGCTTATATTATCATTTTCTTGCATTTTCTCTGACAGTCCAATTTGGACACTTTTCAGGAAGTGTTCATGGGGACACCAATTTGTTTCTTCAAGCAGTCTAGCTTTGGCTTAGGATCTCCCCCAGGCCATCACCGCCCACCCTTATTCAAAAGGAAAGTGCTGTGGGCACAGATTCTCCTGGGGATTCTTCTAGAAGGACTCTTCTGGTGAGAGCTACTACAACTGTTTCCTCCCAGGCAGCTCAGCCAGGATGTGGCTCTGCAGGCAGATTTGCATTCCAAATGCAGGACCCATGTGCTTCATTATCTTGTGTCTTTATTAAGAAGAGGGAAGGGGCGCCTGGGTGACTCAGCTGGGTAAGCATCTGACTCTTGGTTTGGGCTCAGATCATGATCATGGAGTTGTGGGATTCAGCCACATGTCGGGCTCCATGCTCAGCTGGGGTCTGCTTGAGATTCTCTCTCTCCCTCTCTTTCTGCCCCTCTCCCTCTATGTTCTCTCTCTCTCCTTCCTAAAATAAATAAATCTTAAAAAAAAAAAAGGGGGGGGGAGTGTGTAGGTGGCTCAGTGGTTAAGCATCTGCCTTCAGCTCAGGTCATGATCTCAGCATCCTGGGATCGAGCCCCACATCGGGCTCCCTGCTCAGCAGGAGGCCTGCTTCTCCCTCTCCCACTCCCCCTCTTGTGTTCCCTCTCTCGCTGTCTCTCTCTCTTTCTGTCAAATAAATAAATAAATAAAATCTTAAAAAAAAAAAAAAAGCATCCAACTTTCGGTTTTGGCTCAGGTCATGATCTCAGGGTTGTGGGATTGAGCCCCGCATAGGGCTCTGCACTCAGCTCAGAGTCTGCTTCAGATTCTCTCTCCCTCTCTCTCCCGTGCACTCTCTCTCTTTCTCCCTCTCAAATAAATAAAATCTTGAAGAAAAAAAAAAGAAGAAGAAGAAGAAGTACAAGTCTAAAATGGTGTTTTGATCCATACCATGCTCATGGGGTCTCCCAAAAAGCCCACCCTCCGCCACTCTCCTTACTTCTGTGACCAGGAGGCAAGCCCATGAAAGCCCTGTCAGGACCCAGGGCGAACTGACTCACAGCTAATTACATAAACTCAAATCCTGCCTCGAGCACTTTCTAGCTTGCAAAGGTGTCCTTGAGGTTGGCTTATTTACAGTCAGCTTGGGGACCAAGGACTGGAATTTATATCCCCAATATTTCAAGTTTCAGAGAGATCAGGCAATAACAGGAACAGCCCAAATTTCTCACTACAGCTTCCTGGGAATGTTGCACTCCCAGGCCTCCTCACTCATCAAAAGAGTTAACGTCTAGCACGCATTCAACTCCCTTTTCAATACTTTATATCTATTGTCTTTGATTAATTCAATCAATAAAGACAGTTTTATGGCACCAAGCACTCTTATTAATATCTTAAAATTTGGTCCCTAATTTTACCTACTGGGGACTTACCAGAATCTAGGCCACTCTCCTTATTCATAACTAGTAAAGGCTCTGAAACTGGCTAAAGAATTCTTTTTTTTTTTAAATATTTTATTTATTTATTTGACACAGAGAGAGAGATCACAAGTAGGCAGAGAGGCAGGCAGAGAGAGAGGGGGAAGCAGGCTCCCCGCTGAGCAGAGAGCCCAATGTGGGGGTCTATCCCAGAACCCTGAGACCACGACCCGAGCCAAAGGCAGAGGCTCAACCCACTGAGCCACCTAGGCAGCCCTTGGCTAAAGAATTCTTTCACCAGTTCTAGTCAAAGTAAGTCAAGATGTACCAAAGCCCACACTGGGGAATCTGTCCTGAGGAAATGATGCTAAATGATTGAAATGCTTCGTAGACATGAGCACCAGGTCTCTCTCTGTCACCTTCCTCTCATTCATTTGGGGAAAGGGGCCAGGTGTGCTATGGGCTCTTTGCCCGTGCTGCAGCCCACACCTCCCGGCCCTGCCAGGCCTCTGGGCTCCTTCCTGCAGCCTCTGCTTCTCCTTCAGCCTTTGCTTGCACCATAGATGGTCACACCCAGAAGCTCTGAAACCTCCTTCATTCACTTCAATGTCAGGGGACAGATGACGTGGGGTGTCCAGGGGCGGGCCTCCTATCTTAGAAACCATTCACCAATACTGGCTGACCATGGTGGGTGGCAGAGTTCGGGACGTCAGTGAGGACTGGGTTTGGCCATGCTTCGATAACAGAGCACAGTGCTTACACGCCCAGACTGCCTTGTTTTCTAGCCTTTACTGACTATGTGGCCTTAGGCCGGTTAGTTCATCTCTTTGTGTTTCATTGCTCAGGCGTCAGCCAGGGACAGTAATAGTACTGGCTTCATAGGGTTCGTGGTATAAAAATTAAAGTAGTATATAAGACAAGCACTTAGAAGAGTATTTGCCAGGGCGCCTGGGGGGCTCAGTCGTTAAGTGTCTGCCTTCGCCTCAGGTCATGATCCTGGGGTCCTGGGATCAAGCCCCACATTGGGCTCCCTGCCGAGCTTCTCCTACCACTCTCCCTGCTTGTGTTCCCTCTCTCTCGCTGTCTCTCTGTTAAATAAATAAACAAAATCTTTAAAAAAAAAAAAAGTATTTGCCATGTGATAAGTGATTATTATGATAAAATAGAGGGGGAAAACAAAAAAAATTTCTTATGTACATTAAAAAAGAAAAAAAAAGTCCAGAGATAAATAGTGCAGAACTGATATGGGAGCATCACAGTGTAATTAGACCCAGACTCCTCTCTTTCTGTGCCCTCTTCAAGTTTACTTCATAACACAAGATAACTGCTGGAGCTCCAGTCATCGCAGAATTCTCTCAAAACTCTCTTCAGTGCAATCCTGGTCAATTTTTCTTCACGTTACCCTCACCCATATCTGAATACCCAGGGTCCCTGCTCTGGCTGGGGGCAAGTCTTCCACAACCAAAATGCTCATCAGACTGATCTAGCATTTTTCTAAATCAAATACTGGATAAAGCTGGTGGATAGATACATGTATCACTCCTGCTTCCTCCTTCCATACCTCTAAAGCATCAGTAAAGGGATTTGGAAAGGATGAAAACCCACAAGGGCCAAGAGGAGACAGAAAAGGAAATGGCAGCGACAATATTTTGGAAGCCAGAAAGCAGACAGAGAAGTGCTGAGCAATTTAGGAAGCCCAAGAAAGCCAAAATTAAGCCAACAGGTAGAAAAAAATCCCAAACAAATGGGAATCCCCTTTATAGTACACCCCAAAGGCCCAGGGATTGGCAGCAATAGGTACCATGGGTAACAACGGTGAAAGCAGAGCCAAAACCAGGATTGGTGAAAAAGTTGTTTAAGCAGCAGTTGGAGGGAGGCGCTGGGATGGCTCAGTCAGTTGGGCATCGAACTTAGGCTCAGGTTGTGATCCTGGTGTTCTGGGATCAAGCTCCACGTTGGGTTCTCTGCTCAGCGGGATCTGCTTCTCCCTCTCTCTCTGACTCTCTTTCTCTCAAATAAATAAAATCTTAAAAAAAGAAACAGCAGCAGCAGCAGCAGCAGCAATTGGAGGGGCTCTTGGCTGGCTCAGTTCATAGAGCATATGACTTTTGATCTCAGGATCATAAGTTCCAGAGCCATGTTGGGTGCAGAGATTACTTTAAAAAAAGGCATTTAGACCCCCAGGTTCCCTCTCCTGGGTGGTGGTCTTCCCGCTACCTACCCCAGCTGAACGCTAGAGGTCTATTATCTGGAGAGAATAGAGGGCCTCTGGCCTGAGAAACAAGACCCAGGCTTTCAGCTGGAACACAGGGCAACTGAAGGATGTTTAAGTGTGGAATGCTGAAAGCCCAAAGTCCTTCCCTCCATTGGCTCTCAGGTGTACACCCTCCAGGCAGGAAATTGGATGCATCTTCTTAGGGAATGAGATTTACTGACATCAGGGAACATGTAAGGATAGGATCCAACTGATAATTGCAAGACTCACAGTAAGGTAAACAATCAGCAATTGGCAGGGATTCCAATCAACCTAGGATTCATTAGAGGAAAACCTCTTGTGGGAAAGAGATCAAAACCAAAAGAAACTACATGGAGCAAACAAAAGTTAAAAAAGAAAAAAAGACAAAGAAACATGGCATAAAGGGAACAAGATCAGTGACATCATGAAGAAGCCATCAGACAAATCCAGGATGCAGGACATTGTCACAAGACAAGTGGCCAAGTCTCTTCAAATCAATTTGATGACAAAAAAAGGAATGAGGGGAGACCTGCTTTAAATAAAAAAGATATAACAACCAAATGCAGTCTGTGGTATTTGATTGGATCCTGGTTTAAAAAATAATTGAAGATATTTTTGGAACAACTGGGGAAATCTGAATCAATATTGGGTGTTAGAAACTAGGGACTTAGTCTACTTTTGAAAAATTACTGTTTATTATTGAAAGGTGTGGAATGGTTTTATGGAGAATGTCTTTACTTTCTGTATTGTATGCAGAAGTATTTAGATATGACACATCATGATGTCTATAATTTTCTTTAAAATAGCTTTAGGGCGTGCCTGGCTGACTCAGCTAGTAGAGCGTGCGACCCAATCTCAGGATCCTGAGTTCAAGCCCCATGTTGGGCATGGAGCCTACCTAAAACAAAACAAAACAAAACCAAAAAATTAAAATAGCTCAGGAAAAATATACATAGATGAATCAAATACGGCAAAATTTTAGCAATTTTTTAATCTAGATGAGGGAAGGTATTATGTCTTCACTGTCTGATTCCTTCTCTTTTCCTGTTTCATAATAAAAAGTAAAACCAAGCAAACAAACAAGCAAAAACAATCAAGGAATGATAAACTGGTATAAACTCTCCAAACTGCTCCAGAAAGAAGCCAGGCAAGGGGGTGGGGAGATCGGTGGGTTCCCGCAGGCATTGCAATTTGGGTCCATAGGGGAAATGAGAGCTGGGGAAGAACCAGTTTGAGACCCCAGGGAAGCTGAGATTCTCACGTGTAGGCCTCAAGTTCAGGGTAGGGGAGACTGAGGTTGGGGTCACCAAGGTATAATTCAGAATAAGGCAGAGAGAATTCAGAGCAGGAAGACAGAGGACGGGGTTTGAAGACAAGTTTTGAAAAGTGATGGACAGGTGAAGTTAGGCATACTCTGTAACTATTAAAAATTACGTTTACAGAAGCCTGGGTGTGGCTCAGTTGGTTAAGCGTCTGCCTTCAGCTCAGGTCATGATCCCAGGGTCCCGGGATTAAGTCCCACAGTGGGCCTCCCTGCTTAGTGGGGAGTCTGCTTCTTCCTCTCCCTCAACCCTTCCCCACTGTTAGAGCCTTCTCTCACATGTGCACTCTCTCTCAAAAAATAAATTCTTGTAAAAAAAAATTACGTTTACACAAGGTCATTCATTGTGGCATTGTTTGCAATGGTACAAAACTGAAAAGGACCTAAATGTCTATTGTTTAGGAAATTGGCTGAATGAGCTAAAATACAGCTATGCAACGCCAAAAAAAGCAAGGAGGAAAAACTCCACTGATAAGGAATGGTCTCCAGGATATACTGTTCAATGAAAACACAGCAAGGTACAGGTATTTAGTGTGTTACTTTTCTCGTGGGAAAGAAGGGAAAATGCTAATTATACAAGCACCAGAAAGCAATCACCAACAAATAAAGTGGTTAGAAGCAGGGAACCAGTAGGGGAGGAAAGGGATTGCCACTTATATATACACACCCAGCTATAATAGTTTTAGCTTTAGAACCACAGTTTTGGTGCCGGGGTGGCTCAGTTGGGTAGGCGACTGCCTTCAGCTCAGGTCGTGATCCTAGGGTCCTGGGATCCAGCCCACATCAGGCTCCTCGCTCAGAGGGAAACCTGCTGCTCCTTCTGCCTGCTTCTCCCTGTCCCTGCTGTTCTGCCTACCTGTGCTCTCGATCTCTTTGTTAAATAAATAAATAAATAAATAAATAAATAAAAATATCTTTAGAACCATGGTTTCATAGCCAAAAACTTCAATTGAAAAGAAAAAAACAAACTCTAGGTTTACAAACACTGAAATAACGTGAGAAGGTTTTGTGATGTTAGGTTTAAATGCGACATACAACCTCTTGTGTTCCATGTGCTTCCAACTGTGGGGGAAAATAGCCCAATCCTTTGCACGAAGTGACAACTACAAGGGCGTGTGAATCAGAGTTACGTGGTTGCTCTGAATGGTGGGACCGCGAATCTTCCTGTTTCTACTTGCTTATATTTTCCAAAATTCTTTCATGAATCCGAATGCATCTAATAATGGATTACAAAAAAGAGAACCTACTTTCAAGAAGCCTCAGCAGACCTTGCTCTGTTATTAGGAAATCTTGCATTTGTAAGCCCCTATGCTTACCCTCACACACATCTAGTCATGTAATTCTTATGACAGCTCCAAGAGGCAGATGTCGTCTTTAAACTCAAGGCAAGATAACAACACTTTGGAGCTGGACTCTGCGTTTGGGTGCTCAAGGCCACGGCTGTCTGCATCATTCTGGCACGCAGCCCTCATTTTGCTCAGAGGTGAGAAGGCAACCCCCCAGGGAAAGCCTCAGGGAATTCCAGAAAACTAGAACCCTCAGCCAAGTCAAGAATAATAGAAGGGTCAGAGTGTGCAGAAAGAAAAGAAATTTCTGAAGGGATTTCTTCAGACTTCTAGCCCTTCAACGAATAGTCCCCTTCCCATCTCAGCAGGAGGTTGCTTCCTCCTTTGCCTCAATCCTAGAGAGAATGGGCTTCTCCCTATGACACCACTCATGGAGGGGCACCTGCATGGCTCAATAGGTTAAGTGTCTGCCTTTGGCTCAGGTTATGATCTCAGGGTCCTGGGATCAAGCCCCACATTGGGCTTTACACTCAGAAAGTCTGCTTGTCCTTCTCCCTTCCCCCTGCTCATACTCTCTCTCTCAAATAAGTAAAATCTTTAAAGAAAAAATTCCAAAACATCATCATCATCATCATCATCATAATACCACCACTCATGGAGCTCACTGGGTGTGTTCCTGCGGTTGGGGGGGTCTCTGTGAACCAGCGTCTGACTCCTGTCCAGGAAACCCAGAGAGCAGGCTTGAGAACAGATTGCTCAGATGGCAGAGCCAAGAGACCACTGCTTCTTTGGCTCCCCATTCTTTGAGTTCCTGAGGAAAAAGGATACATGAGTGTTTCCATGAACAAAATGACAGCGGTGTGGAGAGAGCAGGCATGGGTGGCTGTGGTCCTGTCGAATGGGGTTACTTGAAGGAGCAAAGGGGACCCAGCAGCAAGAAGCTAGAGGTGAAGCCCGTAGGGGCTGGAAGGAGATACAAGCAACCACTCACAACAGAACACATCTGTCAGGGTGGAAGGACCTGCAGGGAAGAGGACCCTAAAGAGAATCTCTTAAGAGACTAGGAAAGTGTCCCCGAGAGGGGAAAAAAAAAACGTGCTTTAAACTCTACCAAGCCCATTGTTAAGGGCCAGGTTAGGACAGACGGTGCAATCCACTACCATTCCCTCCTTCCTACCCCTGGGCCATGGAAAGATAAGAACCTAGGCCAGTGGGGCGGGTCTGGGAGCATTGACAGAGCCCAAGACAACGACCTGGGCGAAAACACCAACCGCCCCTTCTTTCTTAC
>PISX010003654.1:0-134084 GCA_004024625.1 Mellivora capensis | reverse complement strand
CTTTTTGAGGAATCTCCATGCTGTTTTCCAGAGCAGTTGCACCAGCTTGCATTCCCACCAACAGTGTAGGAGGGTTCCCCTTTCTCCGCATCCTCGCCAGCATCTGTCATTTCCTGACTTGTTAATTTTAGCCATTCTGACTGGTGTGAGGTGATATATCATTGTGGTTTTGATTTGTATTTCCCTGATGCCAAGTGATGTGGAGCACTTTTTCATGTGTCTGTTGGCCATCTGGACAGACAGAAATGTCTGTTCATGTCCTCTGCCCATTTCTTGATTGGGTTATTGGTTCTTTGGGTGTTGAGTTTGATCTTCAAATAATGTTTTAACTGTTTGCAATTCCATGGTATTTGACCATTTGCTATCAACTGTTGTCCTTGACCTCAACAGCAGATCCCATGACTCTTCCTAGGAACTCCATTTTGATGCAGATAGGATCCAAGAGTAGATGACATTCAGATGGTAATTGCAAAAAATAGAAATGGAAGCTATTACCCACTAAAAAGAAAATATTATGAGCTGAATACAAGATGAGAAGTGACAAATGTAAAGCAGCATACGTCAGAGAACAGGGAACTTGGGATCTGACATCCTTTTCCCATCCACACACAGACCAACTACTGTGTATCCCAAAGAAAAAAATGAAATGGTTACAGAACTTAGATTATGTCACATGAAGAATACTTGAAGGTTCTGGAAAATTGCAGCTGGGCATAAAGGAGACTCAGACTCGGGTAGTCTACCAGCTGCTCAAGATATGTTGTATGAGGACGATCATAAAGTTTTCCAAATAAGGGGGACCTTTGAGAATAAAAGAGAAATAATAGTAATGCTTAGGCTGGGAGAACAGTCACAGACAAGGACTACACTGATGGGCTGTGCAGTCATTCTAATTTTGAAGAATTTGACTGCTAGCCTCAAAGGGTTCAAGTAGGATCAGTGGGAAGGGGAGAAGGAGGCATTGGATTGCTGTATAAGGAAGGGATTTGTAAGGTATGGTTGGGTGGCTGAAATGGGATGCCTGTCTTTGGGAATTTCAGGAAGCCAATGGAATTCCTCAAATATGATTGCGAGGCCATTTAACAAGGACAGTTTAGTGGGGATTTGAGCTCAGAATTGTGGCTGGATCAAATGAACTTGAATATTGTTGCAAACCTTGAGAATCTATGATCCTAAATGTTAAATAAAGATCCATGGAAAGCTGTACTTTCTAAGGCAAGCTGTCTTAAGATCCATTAGGAGAATTGAATTCTAGAGTGAACATAGTCCAGTATGGCTGGAGTGTAGCTCTGAGTCACTCATGTCTGAATGAACTAATGTTTTGGTCAGGAATGAGCTGGACAGAAAACTTTTAGGTAGTAGGACCCACTGTTAAGACCAATAAACAGATCTGGGTAAGACACAAAATTAAGGTATAGTTCGGAAACCTTGAGCAATGAAGTAAAACACCCTCTGAAGCAGAGTCTGTGGGCCCTAGAATGCTCTTCCACTGGACTTGTGAGGAGCCAGGATGGTATTTCAAATAGAACCTTTGAAATTCTTCACAGGGAAGTTGCATTATATGTGCATTTATGCAACTTGAGCTCTATCGATCTATATTAAGTAGTATTATAAAACTGTCCTCTGTATTGATAGGTATCACATGCCACCTATTTCATATATTGTATGGTACTTCATAGAATGATCTAGAGGATTTTCAAGAATGATCTCAACTTAGTGATTTTGGCCTCATTTGCTTATGCAGCTCTGAACCCCTGTCCTAGGGTAAGGCCCTCCAGCCACTCCTTTTTTCTAGGTCAGCTCTAGCTTCATGTTCTTTGGGAAAGCTTCCCTCCTAGCCATGGCTGCACATGGGCAAAGCTGTCTTTGCCTTTGGTGGCATTTCTTGTCTGTAAGGCAGATTTTAGCCTTGAGATACACCTGGCTCTGTTCTCCATTTGCAGTCTGGCTACACCTGGCCTTGCTAATTAGAGTCTGTGCCTCTTACCCGAGGGACCGAGTCACTCATTTCTTTGGAATCCTCCAGAGTGTGGTGCGCCCCGTGGATGGTTGTTCAATTGAGCTGGGGTCCTCTCACCCTTAATTGGAGAGACTGTCTCAGGAGCCTCATGATGCCTTGACCTCCCAGGTAGAAATATCTAGAGATATTGCTTGCTGCTCTGGGGCAGCCTGATCCACACAGAAAGACTAAAGGGCAATCATGGGAAGGAGACCTTATTTGTTAATTTAATTTTAGACTGCTTTCCTATGCTAGATTTCAGTGTCCGTGGTATATAGACCATGGGACACAAATGGTTTCTAATTATTTTAAAATGTTTTCACTCCCTTTGGGAGTTTTGCATACAAACTGGCTGATTTCATAGTTAGGGATTCTTATTTGAGATTCCTGTTTACATAAAATACAGTATTAACAGTTTGAAAAGTATTCCTCACATAAGAACCGTAACTTGATCTTCTCTAATTCCTGATTTTTTGAATTACTGCCATGGAGGCATGAAAATTGGTATATTCTGAACACCTGCAGGTTCAGGTTTCCTAAGTAAGGACCATCAATTACAAAATACTCTGTGCATAACGGGATTGCAAAAGAATTTAAAGGCAGATTTCTTCTGTTCACTGGTATGCATGAGAAAAAAGGATAACATGGAGAGTTTTTGGGGTAGGGAGAGACAGAAGGGTACTTCTAATACAACAGGAAAAATTTTTTACAAACTATCTTCTCAGTGTATGATTTATATCTGTAGTATATGGGAAGATAAATGTTGGCTGAGGCCAGTTTATTATAGCACATCCCTATAGTGTGTTAACTGTGAGCAATGGTTCATAAATGTGCATGTTGAGCACCACTTCAAGTTCCTTTGCTCCTTAGTGTTAGATTAGTAATTGCATCTTTGTTATGCACTGTGTTATAACAGCACTGTGTTATGAAAGAAGTCATGGTTTCACTTATGTAGAGTATGAAATGGTTTCACTTATGTAGAGTATGAAATGGTTGGTAAGTACTGAATTAAGAGACCTAGCAACAACTGAACAACAGATTGTTTCCACTTACTGTAATAAAAGGCTGTGATGTGCAGGCCAGTTTCTGGAATAATCTAACTGGCATAGCTGCCACTTCTAGAAATGATGCTTAGTGTTCTGGTTGACTATGCATCGTGACCTCTTAAGTCACCTTTTCCCTTTCCAGTCTTTGCTTTGTGATATAACCTTGCAGCTAGCCACTTGGGAAAAAGCACATTCTTGACTTGTAGCAACTCTGGCAGGTTTTGATTTTGCCAGTAGTGGTTTGCCTGTGGTGTTAGTACTCTTGGTCTTGGAGGAGAAGGCTGACCACTTCAGAGGCCAGGCCAGTGTAGGAAGGATCGAGGCAGCGTACCTCCGATGGCTGTTGCTTGGATCTTGGCCCATACTGGCTAGATCACTAGCTGGTCCGTCAGCACTGTTGGAGTGCCCATGGCCCACAGGCACATGTCAGTTACTGTTTGGATTACATGACCCTGTTAGTGCTGGAACTACCAGAAGTCTTCATTTTTAAGGATAAGAAGGCTTTACTTCTTTTGTTTTTTTTTAAGATTTATTTATTTATTTGAGAGAAAGAGAGAGAGAGAGAAAAAAAAAAAGAGAGCCTATGCACACAAGAGAGAGAGAGAAGCAGGCTCTCAGTGAGCAAGGAGCCCAATGTGGGGCTCCATCCCAGGACCCTGAGATCATGACCTGAGCTGAAGGCAGAGGCTTAACCTACTGAGCCACCCAGGTGCCCCAAGAAAGCTTTGTTTCATGGTAATACTGGAATAGCCATCTATAATCCTCTCCCCACATCCTGAAACCCGAGAGATATAGGCTGTTACACATAGGAAGTTCTTTTTCACAACGTAGTAACAGTAACGAAGCTTAATTAGAATAGCAAATACTTGCGTAGTTTCTTGGTACCAGCTAAGTAAGAACTTCCTGTATATTAATAAACTGCCACCACAACCCTCTGAGAATTGAAGCCAGAAAAGTAACTCACTGAGGTTACGGGTCGAGCTGGACTATGAACCTGGGCAATCACAATCTCTTCTCTCACTGATCATGCATAGTGGCTAGAAGCTGAGGCCTGGTAATCTGTCAAGGTCGGATTTAAGTGCTGGCAACCTGAAACTCAGTCAAGTTTTCTGTCGCTGTTGTTTTTAATGTAATCTGTAAAACGAAGATGGCGATAGAATTTAACTCCAGGGTTTTGGGAATTGTGAGATCTCTGGCATGTAAAGTGCTCAATGGATGTTGCCTTAGGATTTATAATGGTGGAAATAGAAAGTCTATCAATTGATGGGTATAAAACAGTCTAGTGTATAGCCCGTGTTTTATGGGCTTCCATGACCCACGTGACTGTGAGTGGTGGGGAGGAAGGACTGGCCAGGAGCGGGGGAGGGGAGAGGTGCCCATATTCTTGTTTTGGACTATGTAGTCTACTCTGCCCCATAGGGTTACCATCGCAGGAGTGGGTAGAGAAACTTTACCCCAGACCTCAGGTTTAACTTCATTAATAAGAAGTTCACTTCACTTTACAGCTCACAGTCCTGGATCTTATTTAACTGGAAGACAGCAACTGTCAGACTAATTTCCTCTTGATAATTTTGTAAATTTCCTTCTCTAATTGGATAATAGAATTATTGGGAATTTTGCAAATAGAAAATGGGACAATCTGCTGAGGGCAGGAAGTGATAGCAATGCATTGGACTATATAAATCCTTACTGCACACAGTCTAAGCCGCACATTGTGGATTCATCAAAATCCGCCGAGCTGCCATCCCGTTTCGTTTATTTCTACATCCTCTTCTCACACTGCTGATGTGGGCCCATTACCACAAACTATCATTATCTGTTTTAGTAGTTCTGCTTTTCTTCACTAACTCCTCCTAGGGCAGATGAATTTCACTAATAAGATAGTCAACTACATGCATTCAAATCTGGGTTTTTCCACTGGTGAACCAAAGCAGGAAAGAGAAATTGTGACTTTTGGAAAAACAGTGTGCTTGCAACATCTAATTACTACACTGTTAACATTTTCTCATTACTTTATATTTGTTAAAGGGGGGGTATTCACTCAGAAAATACTGGGAACAAGTCACAGTTTGAAGAATTTGGGGAGATTTTTATGTTGAAGAAATTATATGGTAGAAGTTGTTGACCACTTTTGGTGATCTTGAAATGGAAGCATTTCCAATGGCTTAGAATGCTTTTAAATTTTAACTTTCTGCTAGTGTTTGGGTAGTGTCTCCCTCCCCTCTCCAAATGTATTTAGTTACCTCTTAAAAGAGTTGAGATTTTTGGCAAACCATTCAAAGAAGTTAATTTCAGGCTAAGAGTAAGAACATTAAAAAAAAAATTCTGAAAAGTTTGGATTGCCATGAAAGAAAATTTTAATAATACATATTTGTGCAGCACATTGATATTTTAATATGATCAGTGGGTCACCCAGCCATCTTGTTGATCACCACTCTGCCTTACCAGATGAAAACAGTGAAGAATTTGGGCAACCTAAGTGTGACTATGGTTTACTTCTGTTTGTATTAACAATGATAGACTCGGGACGCCTGGGTGGCTCAGTTGGTTAAGCCGCTGCCTTGGGCTCAGGTCATGATCCCAGCGTCCTGGGATCCAGTCCCACATCGGGCTCCTTGCTCGGCAGGGAGCCTGCTTCTCCCTCTGCCTCTGCCTACCACTCTGTCTGCCTGTGCTCGCTCGCTCTCTCCCTCTCTCTGACAAATAAATAAATTTTAAAAAAAATTTAAAAAAAAAACAAAAAACAATGATAGACTCTTTTCATTCTTTGAGGTTAACATTTTTCTGTCCTCTACAAGCAGTTGCCTTGCTGGTGGTGTCCACTGTGGCTCAATGACAACTGTACTGATTTTTCTTCTTCCGGTTGGGGCCAAGCCTCAGCCCGCAGGTGTTGCTAACTTGTCAGGTCCCTGAGCATGGCTGCCATTGAAGTTCCTTCGATGGTTCTGTCCCGGGTACTGATGGGAGGTTCCAGGACACTCAAGACCCACTCTCTCATTGCTATTCTTCATGCTCTGAGAATTTAGAGTTGTGTTTTTTGGGGAGCACCAACGGGAAATTGACTTTGCTCTGTTTCTGTTTCAATATGGCCTTGAAATGTGGGCCCCCACAGGATGTAGGAAAACCTAGCTGAACAGAGAAATGGGCCATCTGGCCTTAAACCAGTTCTTGAGTAGGGAGGTTTGTGTTGTCTTTACCTGGGTGAAGAGTTGTTTGTGTGAGTGCTTCCTTCATGCTTTGGCAGTGTGTCATGCTGCATGCTGGAGGCTTTGGAGTCGGAGAGATGGGGTTTGTGTCTGGATCTGAGTATCAGCTGTGTGACCGGGACAAATTACTGGACACTGCTAAGCCTCCATTTCTTCATCTGTGAAATGGGAATTATTAGGGTATTAGATGTGTGCCCTTCAGCAGCCTCTGTGAACTGTGGCTTACCACCTGCGAGTGAAGTAGCACAGTGAAAAGGCACATGGAAAGCTCGGTGCCTTTACCTCTGTCTGCAAAGCTGTGGCTGATACAGTCCATACAATTTGATTTTTAGCAAAAGAAGTACTAGATATAAAAAAACCTCCCCAAGGACTGTAAATCTCACTTTTTGATGATATCCTGTGACATCTTGCCATAGAAGTCTCTATGTGCACGTTTCTGTTTTTCATCTGGAGTGCCTTCGAAGCTCGGCTCTGGGTCACTCCTGCACACCATATAGCAACTCTCTCATCGGTTAGTACCATGGATTCTGGAGCCCAGGCTGCCTGCACTTGAATCTTGTTTGTAGGACTTACTGACGGGCCTTGGTCAAGTTACTTAGCCTCCTTGTGCTCCAGTTTTCCCATCTCCCAAATGGTAAGAATAACAGCAGCTCCCTTGGAGGTTAGTTGTCAGTATTACAATGATTAAATGCTTTATCAGCATTTCTCAGCCTATGGTAAACATCCAGTCAATGTCACCTGCTGCTTACCTACCCTCTCCCTCTAAGTATAGAGTTAATGCTAATGAACATTTGCCTTTATCAGAAATTTTCCATATGGCTAATTAAACTTGAGGTATTGATAGTGGGGGAAAGAAGTCAGGCAATAGACACAGGGAATAGTAGAGAACAGTCCAACCATTTCCTGGCTTATGAGAAATGGGGAACAAAGCTGTCAAACATTCTAGAATTAGGTAAATTGAAGAACTGAAGACTGAGCTTCTACCTTCTTTACCTGTAAAGGACCCTGGGGAGCATCACGTCTCAGACTGCCCACAGCTAGGTGCATACCCCTAAGTTTCAATTGTCTTGTGTTACCTTTGATGCACTCAGAGAAGTATGTGAGACTGTGGCTGAGGGCCTGCCTGAGGGGACTGGCATGAGGAGAGAAGAGGGCTGCCAAGAAGACTGTTCTGAGGCCCAGAAGTAGCCCTGCTAGTCCTCTGAAGGAGTCAGAAGTTGTGGGGAGACCAAAGCTGGGGTACGACCTCCCGGCAGGAGATGTTCCAGGACTATTAGTCAGCCGGACCAGGACCTACCCTCCAAGGAGCCCGATGACTCCAGCCCGAGACAGACACCCCTTCTCCGGTTTACTTGAACGGCGTCTTAGGAACAAAGAGCAGTGTGGGTGGCCTTCTCCAACTCCACCCCTGCTGCTCTCTTAAGGAGAAAATAAGTTGGAGGTGGAGTGCTTAGGGCTCTGAGAGAGGGTATGTTTTTATCCAAGGGAACTGAACACTGTCCCTGAGGACGTCCCATTGACAGTGTAAACTGGTCAGTTATTTTCCTCCATCAACCAGATGGAGGGGACTTAAGGAGGAGGCCTGTTGCCTGTTTAATCGAGGCTGAATAAAAGATACCTGCTTTTTTGACTTACATTGTAAATTAAACTCAGCAATTTTGGTAAGCCACATATATGGCTTTTGTGAATTTTTCTGTGAGTCTTTTCCAAGGAGAATGACCAAAACATAATCGTTCCCTTGTCAACGTTGTCAGTGACTCAAAATCCAGAGTTTTCTGATTTTGCCAAAGATTTATCAAGGAAATGTGATTGTTTTCTTACCAATAAAATGGTTACTTCTTTTTTTTCCAGCATGCATTCATATCCTATATGCCATTAAAGTAATATAAAAGAGGTACACCAAAAGCATAATGTTAAATTCAGTTGATTGATTGTAATAAGGGGATGCATGTTAGAGATCTGAGGCTTACTCTGTGATATAATGTTTTAGTAATCTTGTGGCAGTTCTTTTCATTCAGGATAGTGTTCTCTGAATCTTCGTAGTGGTCACATTCAGAGTAGCTGGTTGATAAAACTCTAGATATTTTCTGTGCCAGACATGTAATTCAAGGTGACATTCAGTTAGTTATCAATGGCTGGAGTCCTTTATGCATCATCTCCCTAAAAGAGGAAGATCTTTTGAGTACCAATAAGGACAACCCCTTAATGAAAACTTCACAAAAGTTTCTCACCATTCCATGGGATTAATTTGCACCTGAACCATGTTGAAAGATGGTGTGAAACCATTCACAGTCTTGAGCTTGACAAACAATGAGGTAGTCCCATTGGGAAAGACTACTGTTTTTAAGGGACATTATTTGTGTGTGGTTGCCCAGATGTGTTAAGCAAACAAAGCCTCAAAGTAGAGAAATTAAATGAGCACTCAGAAGAGGTGGTCTAGGGGCACCTGGGTGGCTCAGTGGGTTAAAGCCTCTGCCTTCAGCTCAGGTCATGATCCCAGGGTCCTGGGATCGAGCCCCGAGTCGGGCTCTCTGCTCAGCAGGGAGCCTGCTTCCTCCTCTCTCTCTGCCTGCCTCTCTGCCTACTTGTGATCCCTGTCTGTCAAATAAATAAATAAAATCTTTTTTTAAAAAAAAAAAGAAGAGGTGGTCTAATACTTTAAATGTTCAAGACATTATTCACAGCTTTGTTTGAACACCCTCTCTGTACAAGGTACTGAGAGAGATGAATAAGATAGGACCTTTGACCCTAGAGATCTTACCTTAACAAAATAAAAATAAATGCATGTACACAATAGCTTTTGTGTATGTAGTCACGTGTATTTTCTAGGAGCAGTGTTTGAACATATTTGCTTTTCAAACAAGCCAGTGACTCCAAAAGGTCAAGAACAATTACAATTTTAGTCTACTTAATTTAAATCTGTGCTTTCTCATGATAAAAAGTTCTGGGCCTTAGTCTGCTTTGGGCTAGCAGTGATAAGTTTATCTCAATGAGAAAAATTCAATTACCTGGCCTATCTGTAGAGTAACCACAATATCACGTATGTGTTAGGTGCCGGAGAAACCTGCAAGGACGATGTAGTACTTGCCCTTATGCAGGGAGGCCCAGGAGCCAATGAGAACAAACCACGTGGTACAAGTTCTAGCAGAGATTCCTGCTAAGTGAAAGGATAAGAGCAGAGTCAGTGAGGCTTCTCAGAGAAGTATCCTTTCAATGAACTTGAGCGTAGATGGAGAGGCTAGTTTTCCTCTTTCCTTCAGCCAGGAAGATGTACTTAATTTATCCACTTTAGCGAGTTAAGTAAGATGAAAAGGAATCATATAAGACTTAGTCCCCTTTATAACACTTAGGAAAGGAAAGCTGACTATTGATTTACCAGGTGATATGCTAAGTGCTTTCCTAAGAATTATTTGATTGACTCAACCATTTAAGATAAAGGGACTGAAGCTAAGAAACGGTGGGCTAATATCATATGGCTAATTCATCGAATAGGTGGAGTGAGTGTGAATATGATCCCTCTGCTTAAGTTACCAGCAGCTCTCAGCTAGATGGGGATTGCATTTTTTAAAAGCTGCTTCTCACCAGCCCTGAGTTTGGGATTGGTGTTTCTGAAATTTCTCTGTGTTTCATAATCCCCTGGAGGGCTCAGGTGATTTTCTGATTCAGTGGGCATGGGGTGGAGCCCTAGAATGCTTTGAGTACCAGTGCTGTAAAATAGAGGGCTATTTTTCAATGTTTAATGCACTCATGGAACGGCACCTGGATGGCACAGTTGGTTAAAGCATTGGACTCTTGGTTTTGGCTTAGGTCTGATCTCAGGGTTGTGAGGTTGAGCCCTGAGCCTGGCTCCACTCAGCTCAGAGTCTCTTTAAGTTTCTTTCTTCTTCTCCCTCCTCTACCAATAAGTAATCAAATCTTAAAACAACAACGACAGCAACAAAAACAAAAAACCACTCGTGCATTAGAGACAGGTGCACCATTTTTCTTTTCCCATATACAAATTCTTTCTATCCCATTTGATCCCTACATTTGGGTCTGACAAAGGAAACTGAATCCTTTAGGATGGATATTGAAAAATACACAGAGTAATAAGTGCTGTTAAGGATGTAGAGAAACTGAGGCACCTGGGTGGCTCAGTGGGTTAAAGCCTCTGCCTTCGGCTAGGGTCATGAGGTCCTGGGATCGAGCCCCGCATCGGGCTCTCTGCTCAGTGGGGAGGCTGCTTCCCTTCTCTCCCTTTCTGCCTGCCTCTCTGCCTACTTGTGATCTCTGTCCGTCAAATAAATAAGTAAAATCTTAAAAAAAAAAAAAAAAGGATATAGAGGAACTGGAATGCCTGTCCATTACCAATGAGAATGTAATGGTGCATCTGTAGTAGAAGACAGTATGGAGGCTTCTGCAAAAAAATTTAAACATAGAATTAACATGCGATCCAACCATTCAATTCCTAGGTATATGCCCCAAACAACTGGAAGCAGGGACTCAGATTATTTGTACACCCATGTTCATGATAAGAGCGTTACTAAGAGTAGCCAAGAGGTAGTAATGACCCACCAGTGTTTACCAGGGACTCAGGGGAGGGGAGAATGAGGAATAAAAATTTAATGGGTACAGTTCCAGTTTAGGGTGGAGATGGATACTAGTGATGGTTGTACCACATTAGGAATGTGTTTAGTGCACCTGAATTGCACACTTAAAAAATTACATTGGAAATTTATGCCTGTTTTACTATAATAAAAAGGGACTATAAAGAGGATTTCTCCACTCCTCCCTCACTCATCTTCCAAAGCATGCTTGAATAGTCTAGACCATCTCGTTTGAATGATTGAGACCTAGAATGGAGCAGTATTTTCTACAGGTATAATAGACCTCTCTTTTAGATACATCTAATACCAAACTTTGAGCTGGTATGGCAACCTAACCTAGAAAAATAATGTGCACATTAAACTTTCCCAGAAGTTAACCCTTCATATCCAACCACGGGCCAGGTTTCCGGGAAAATAAGTCTCAATTTGTTGGATGGGAAGCCATTGTCTGTAAGGTTAGCTCATAGAAAATGTCTGCAAGTCACAGGCTGTCTGATTTTGCATCCCTGATGTCTGTCTCTGACACTTAAGGCCAAATTATACTGCTGCTAATTAAATAAACGTGTAAAGCTAGCATCATCCCCTGTGTCTCCTCCTTCATAAAGCAGGGCATTGCCACTTTGGGTAGTTGTCTGTATCCATCATTTCATAATTTCTAACCTTAGGCATAGCTGTTTAACTCAATTAAATGTGACTGAAGTAAACTTTGTTGAAAAACCCAATAGTAAAATAAATATTTGAAGTGAAATGCCCAGGGTGATTTCTGCAACTCAAGTGGAGGCTTCATCAAAGTGACCAGGTTTCTTAATCCTTGCAAATGCCATAACTATATATTCTAGAAGGGTATTAAAAATTTAAGACTACATCGTTAAATATAAGTTAGGTTCTTAGTTTAAATATTATTGAGTATGAGATTAATACTTGATAATTTGATGTTGTTGTCATTCTTTTTCTGGGTCTTCTCTTTGTTTCACTCAATAAAATCTTAAAACCAGGAAGGACTTTTATCTCGAAAATACCTTAGTGTGTTCCATAGAATACAATGTTCTGAGAGCTGCAGACAAGTTTTCTCTTTTCAAGAAAGTCTTCTTTTGTTAAATAACTATGACAAATTTTGGTTTAAATAAAAGTTAAACCAAAACCCTATGACTTTTAAGGACCTTTACTTTTTTATTTTTACAGTGAAATTGCAGAGGAGAAATTTATAGATTTAGTCCTCCAAAACATACTCTAGGAACTTTGTTTTCCCAGAGGCATCTCTTAGAAGTAGAGGAAGATAAAATGGGCTCTGAGAAAGACAAACTTTGATCCTAGAACAAGTGGAAGAAGTGAAGTCTTCAGGCATCATGGTTTATTAGGTATTCTGTGACCTTAACAATAGATTCATTTTTCACTTTCGTGTAGAAAGGCATGGGCTGGGGGCCAATTTGTTTGAGGCCCTCCTCTATTAGTTGGCTGGCTGGGTCCCCTCAGACATCTCTGTAACTCTGATGTATCCATACTGGGTTGGGGAGTTGCTCCCTCCCATGCTTCACTCAAAAGATTGTTGAGATAATGCTTTTGAAATAGTCTTGCAAACTGTGAAGAGCAATTGCAGATCATCGTCATCATAAGAATAAGTACATTTGACGACAGCTCTGGTATTGACTGTTTTGCTGATTACATCAAGATGCATTTTGTATGTAGTATGATTACATAGCTGGATCACAGCAGTATCTAAGAATGACCCCATGTATGGAACAAATAACACCGGAAGCCTCCAGGCCCAGATGTTAGCCATGTTTTGCTTTGGTAAGGTTGGTTGGGTACCTCCACTTTTTAATTTTTATGTAATTGAAGTACAGATTTCTTCTGATTAGCTCTATTACCTAGGATTCCTCCTTCCCCTGCAGTAGAAACTTATACCATGGTGGCCATTTTTAGCTTTCTGTTGCACCACATTGAGCATTTTGCTTTTGTCTTCCTTGTTGCAAGGTGGCTGCTGTGCTGTCAGGCCCTGCAACTGCATTCTAAGTGGGAGGGAAGGAGAAGCTACTTTTTGGAGCGATTGCATGGGCTCAGGAAGGGTGACCCTTCTCAGCAGAATTCGATTCATAATTTGTTGGTCACACTTCTGTTTTGTGACCACCTCTTGGTTGGGGTGGCTCGGAAAATCAAGTGTTTGGCATTCTGACTTCCTGTACGTAGCACTTTAAGTGTGGTCCCCAGACCATCTGCGCCACCTGTGATCTTGCTAGAAAAGCAGATTCTTCTGCCTTACCCTGATCCTTTGTCAGGACCAGCTACTTAATTTGTGTGGTCCAGTGCAAAATAAAAATGTGGGGACCCTAGTTCAAAAGTGATTAAAAATTTCAACACAGTAACACTGGAGCATTAAATCAAATGGGAGGTCCTGTGTCGTGTCAAAAGTCACAGACCTATGAGGCTGGTGCTACCATCTGTCAGAAAATGTAACTAGTTTTCTGGGAGATTCTGAGGCGCGATCAGGTTTGAGAACACTGCAAGAGGTACCCAGAATAGATACTTGATTATTTCCCAGATCTTCCACCTTCTTGAAGAAACTGTCGGGCGATCTGTAGAAAGATTAAGTCGCTGAGCAGTCCTGTGAAAGCCAGGTGTCCTATGATTTTCTTTGCCATTGGTGAAAAGCATCTCTTGACATCTGGGCACAAAAGCCCAGCAGGAACGGAGTAGGACCCGAAGGAGGTTCTGGCAGGCAACAGCTGTGGCCGAGGACACATTTTAGACTAAAAAGCTGGGTGGTGTTGCTCTCCTGATGAATGGTTGTTTCAAGGGGTTAAAAAAAATTGCAGATGAGCCTTCAATGAAAGTGAAATTAAAGTCATTTATCCCAGATCATTTGGAAATATCAACTCCCTTCTTCTTAAGGAAGGAAAATATAATAAAGCTCCTTCATAAAGATATAAAATATTTAACATGTGACTTCTGCTCTGTACCAACATCACCCCTTAATGGTCGTGTTATTTTGTTACGTTTAACTTCAATGAAAAATTTAGGAGGAAGGATGGGCAAATGTTTAACCCAAATCAGGGGCTTTTTTTGCCTGAAATCTGTGATTACATCACTGGCACATTTATATTGTAAGACATTTTTACGATATAAGCATTTTTTCATTTGGACAGCGACCATAATAAATTGAAATAAAATTCAGTCTTGATTGATGTTGTAAGTGTCATGTACAGGGCAAGTGCCATCTATTAAGTGTGGTTTGCCAGGGCAGCAATAATAGTAGCATTTGAATGTTTTTCTTATTAAGGAGAAAAATGGTCAGTAACATTGGTTTGGTGGACTCCAAGGACGGTGGTAAATGGAAAATGCCTGCAGCATGTGTGACTCCTTCCCTGGCTTGAGGACAAAGGTGGTCAGAAGGCTGCAAGAATTGTTTTTTCCTTTTTTAAAAATTAGGAAAAACTATCACAGTTTGTGGAATGAAAGAGAGAGGCTGATTACAACATAATGGAGTGTACCATATTCATCTCTTTGAAATATGACCTCACCCGGCCTTTTCCATTTTACAATCGATTCTCTCATTCCCTTAATGAACCTTTGCATTCATGAGTCTTCCTTGGAAGTATGCACATGAAGTATTGCTGGAGCAAAGAATAATTGTCTGCCAAGTAAGTAAGAACAAAGTGCCTCTCTTGTCGTTCGGTTCAATAACATTAGAAACTGTTAATGCATCATGTTGGGCACCGTATTGTTTTGCTTAATAATTATCTAATTTGCCAAAGCTTGCTTTAAAAAATGTTTTTTGGAAACTGGCACAATAGAGTTGTTTGCCTATTTCTCTAAAGATGGGATGAGAGGCTGATGTGAATGCATTTAAGCGCAATTTTTGTTCTTCAAAGTGTTTCTAAGCACGTCTAATTTGGGCAAAGTAGCACATTCATTTTGAGCAGATACTGTGACGGTAAGGGTATAATAAAACTATAGGGAATAGTTGGTTGCTTGTAACAGAAAGGAGCACAAAACAATAAATGTAATTGTTGGGTTTTTGAATAATAACTCATTTATAGCATTTGGAATACATACATACAAGGTTCATCGATCCAGTATTGGAAGACAATATGATAGATTTTACATAACCCAAGACCTAAAGTATATTCTAGTCTCCTCTTTTGATTTCTTCCCTACTGGTGGAGGGAGGAAAGGTTAGTTGGCTCTGTTAAAGGTTAGGTATACGACTCTGTGTACATTGGGTATAAAAAGTGGCAGGAATTGATGGCATGAGAGAGGAAAGAACGGGACTGAGTCATGACTGTGCTTGTCAGTCGCTAAACTGTTTCAAAGACTCGTCTTTCCCTGGGAAGCAGGGGAATGGGATTGCCAGCATGTGTTTGGCCATTTAATTGGGCCCAGGAGAATTTTGGGTAGACACAAACCAGTGGAAATAGGAATTTCTTCAAAGAAAATAAAAGGGAGACAGAAGTAGTGGGGATTACTACAGGACCCCTATCTAAAAAGAAAACCATAACGGAACAGATGCCCAAGCCTATGAGGATAGTAAAAATTAAAAGGTAAGTGCAAAGTTACCGAAGCCTGTGACAACCAGTTCTTACAAACATATAAAACATCAACCCTGCTCCTGTTTTATGATGGTGACTAAGGTTGCAAATACTCGTCCCATCCAGCAGGACTTTTAGCCTCGCCTCTTCATCTAAATCTCAGGATGTCTCTTTCGGCTTCCTTCAGGGAGCCTTTTCTGACTAGCACAGGGAGGGAGGAGCAATTCCTCTTTTATCTCTCCCTTCCTTAGAAGCACTTTGAAACTATTCAACCATTAGGCCTTTTTTTTTTTTTTTAAAGATTTTATTTATTTGACAGAGAGAGATCACAAGTAGGCAGAGAAGCAGGCAGAGAGAGAAGGGGAAGCAGGCTCCCCACCCACTGAGCTTTAACCCACCGAGCCACCCAGGTGCCCCCCATTAGGCCTTTTTGTATAGCTGAGGGTTTATTGAGCATTTGCTACACCAGGTGGTAACTGTTTCTGCTTACATTTTCATCCAGCCCCTACCCACCATGGGAGATGCAGGAGCATTTAGCCGCTTGCCCAAGTTCCTACAGCTGGCGGGTGACAGGTCTAGAATTGGAGCACAGATTCATCTGTCCCCAGAGAGTCTGAGCCCTGCTTCCCAAAACACATCTCCTTATGTTAGGGAGACTTTTTTTTTTCGTTAGGGAGAATTTTTTTATGTACATGGCGAGCCTCCCCACCGAACCTGTAAACCCTTCAGAAGGTAAATGAACTGCTTTGAGTCTCACACCCACCCTCCACTGGAAGGAGTTCTTTCCCATTTTTTGGGTACTTCACAAAAGAAACACCTCTCACCCTCCCGAATCTTGCCAGGGTTCACTGGTAAGTCTTCGGGATTTAGACCTGTCCTTTTGTGGGCACTCTGAGATGATTGAATTGGGCGGTGTGTTGAAAATTGTACATTGTAGACTCAACTGGGAACGTTGAAATAATTCCACCACCCCTTCTTTTTGTCTTCTGATAAAAATATTTATCTCCCTGTCTGTCTCCATTAGAAAATGACATGGTGGTCAAAGGAATGTGTGGCATGTTTATTTGAAATAAAGAATGAAGTCCTACCTTTCATAAATCTAATTTTGCTTCTCGGTTTGAGGCTGAGGATGGACTATGCCAATCGGGTTATATTGTGGATTTTTTTACAGAAATTGTATACCCTAAATCTGTAGTTGATAGGTTTTAGTAAAAATATAAAGCACAAGATAGGATCAAAGTATTTTATCATCCTTACATTGGGAAAGGTGTTTTAAATTAACTTACAAATCTTTCAAAATATATGGAGACACATAACATGTCTTTAAGCAGAAGAGTAACAGGAATAATTATGTCATTACGTCAAGCCTTAGAAAAAGAATTTGCAATGCTTCCAAAGTTTACTGAAAAACTTAGCTTCACATCACTAAAATGTTCTAATAAAATTTCTCCTTATGTGCAATGGCTATAAGAACTTTTAATATTTAATTTTTAAAACAGGGTAATTGTAATAATTCAATCGAAAATAATTCTTATTTTTCACAGTAGCACAGCCTTTTGACCATTGGAAATACAATTAAAATGAGGTATTGTGGTGAGAAGTAGGATAGGCCTATAAACATACAAATACATTAGGACAAAATTCTGTGATGTAGGTCACAGGAGTGCAGTAACCACAGTCCAGTGATCAAGAACTTCTCTAGAGTATACTGTGTTCTGTGTGAATGGTACAGACCTCTAGAAGCATCCCAGTGATTTGGCATATATGCTTCATCTTTGTTCAAAATCCCTCAGATGCTCTGGGCAGCTGATGTTACCAGGTTTATATAGAAGGGGCTACAAAGGCCCAGGGATGCCCTGATTGACCAGGGTGATCTGCTTTGTGCTGGAGCCCAGCACTAGAAGCAAAGGTTCAGGCCCTTCCAGTTCTTCTCCCAAACCAAAACAAGTTTTTGTTTGTTTGTTTGTTCTTAAGTCTGCTCCACACTGGGTGTGGAGTCCAATGTGGGGCTTGAACTCACAACCCAGAGACCAAGACCTGAGCTGAAATCAAGAGTAGAAGTCTTACCAGACTGAGCCATCCAGGCTCCCCCAAACAAGTTTTCTTTTAAAATGAAAGAATAGGGGCACCTGGGTGAGCCAGTTGTTTGAGAGGCCAACTCTTGATTTTTGGCTTAGGTTATGATCTCAGAGTCCTGAGAGGAAGTCCCAGGATCCTCTGGCTACACACTCAGTGGGAAGTCTGCTTATCTCCCTCTCTCTCTTCCTCTGCCTCACCGCCCGCCCCCCCCACTCATGCATGTATGCTTGTGCTTTCTAAAATAAACAAATCTAAGGAAAAAAGATTAAAGGGGAAAAGTGGACATAAAGTGTGTGTGTTTTTTTAATGGCATAGAGAGTAACCATGAAAATTACCAACAGTGACAGATCCTTTGATAAAAGTCAAAATATGAATGATGCAGCTCTTAAGATGAGACAGTTTGGGGCACCCGGGTGGCTCAGTGGGTTAAGTGTCTGCCTTTGGCTCAGGTCATGATCTCAGGGTCCTTGGGATTGAGCTCTGCATCGAGCTCTCTGCTCGGCAGGGAGCCTGATTCCCTCTCTCTCTCTCTGCCTGCCTCTCTGCCTACTTTGTGATCTCTCTCTGTCAGATAAATAAATAAAATCTTTTAAAAAATGAGAGAATTTAATACTAAATCTGTTCAGGCTCTTGATACTCAAGTGGAATATATT
Source organism: Mellivora capensis (assembly GCA_004024625.1). Taxonomy (NCBI): domain Eukaryota; kingdom Metazoa; phylum Chordata; class Mammalia; order Carnivora; family Mustelidae; genus Mellivora; species Mellivora capensis. Next base: position 115,989 of record PISX010003654.1, on the reverse strand, counting down.
CTGTTTTTGATAAATTTCTAGGTCATGACCAGTAAAAGAAACATATTTTAAGAAATATCAATATTTTGTTTGGTAATATAAAACCTGAAATGTATTCACCATACTTTCCTCCCCCTCCCCCCAGGTGGTTTTTTTTTTTAAATGAATTATTTTTAAAATTAACATATAATGTATTATTTGCCCTAGGGGTACAAGTCTGTGAATCATCAGGCTTACGCACTACATAGCACTCACCATAGCACATACCCTCCCCAATGTCCATAACCCAGCCACCCTCTCCATACCCCTCTCCCCCTTCAACCCTCAGTTTTCTCAGATTAAGAGTCTCTTACGGTTGTCTCCCTCTTGATCCCATCTTGTTTCATTTTTTTCCTTCCCAACCCTCCAAACCCCCACATTTGCCTCTCAACTTCCTTATATCAGGGAGATCATATGATAACTGTTTTTCTCTGATTGATTTATTTCGCTCAGCATAATACCCTCTAGTTCCATCCACCTCATCGCAAATGGCAAGATTTCATTTCTTTTGATGGCTGCATAGTATTCCATTGTGTATATATACCACATCCTCTTTATCCATTCATCTGTTGATGGACATCTTGGTTCTTTCCATAGTTTGGCTATTGTGGACATTGCTGCTATAAACATTCGGGTGCACGTGCCCCTTTGGATCACTACATTTGTATCTTTAGGGTAAATACCCAGTAGTGCGATTGCTGGGTCATAGGGCAGCTCTATTTTCAACTTTTTGAGGAATCTCCATGCTGTTTTCCAGAGTGGCTGCACCAGCTTGGTATTCACCATACTTTTTAAAGAAGCTTTGGATTTAAATGGGGGAAAAACATTTTGCCACTATAATGTAAAATAGTTCTAATAAGATCAACTATAAGACATGACTTATCTAGGTGTTGAAGTCACAGGTCTGAGAAGGAAGAAACACATTTCTGAAGGAATGCTGCTACTCTGTAATTGGTTTTCCAGGTCATGTTTGAAGTTGAATTACAAAGTTAGCCTCATTTTCCAGGTGTCTAGTGGAATCAGTCTTTTTTCTTAAGGTGGGGAAAGTCGGATGTTAATTCCAAAAAGCCAAAAATACTGGGATTCTTTATTCTGACCCCTGCTAACCAAATGGGGGAGCCTATGGTTGAGCAATTTCTTGAACTGTCTTGACCCTAAAATGGGAAAGATAGCCTTGTTTGGGGGATTAAATGATGGTGTGTGTGTTAGTCTGGCCATCTGAGAAGCAGATGCCGAATGGGAGTAAATGTACAAGGATGTGAGGGGGCACCTGGGAGGTTCCATTAAGCCTCTGCCTTTGGCTCTGGTTGTGATTCTGGGGTCCTGGGATCGAGTCCCACATTGGGATCCCTGCTCAGTGGGGAGCTGCCTTCTCCCTCTCTCTCTGCCCCTTCCCCTGCTTGTGTGCTTCTCTCTCTCTCTCTCTCAAATAATACAATCTTTAAAGATGTGCAAGGATGTGAACAGGGGACATGCCTGTGAAAGACAATGGGGAGGGAGTTAGGGAACATCGAGAAAGCCAGAGTCTGCAGTGAGGCAAGGCTGTGACCCCCAGATGGCCAGAGGGAGGAAAGCATTTAGACCTCAGCTTGGTCTAAGGAAAGTTCAACAGAGCAGCTGGAGCTCTGGGAAAGGGACTTTCTGAGAGGTGGAGGCCTGCAAGGTGCATTCAGTGGCTCAGAATTTATGAAGCTCTCTGGCACGTGGCAGGTACCTGGTTTCTGTTTACATTCCTGTTTCCACTTTGAATCAGGGCTCATTCTCCCAGGGCTTCAGTTTAGTTTATTTTCTTAAGCTGTACTTCACCTTCCTCCTTTTTAAGACTTTAACCGAGGTCCCTCCCACAGTGCTGACTTAGAGGTTGGTGAGCCTATGATGTACTCCTTTCACAGATGGTAGAGTGAAAAGCCATCTCTTCCTCACATGGGACACTTGTGGGTTCCTGATTTGGTAGTTTCAGATGTGATTGTATGGATGATAAAAATGAGTTTTTTCTAAAATACAAATCCAGTTATATCGGGGCGCCTGGGTGGCTCAGTGGGTTAAAGCCTCTGCCTTCGGCTCAGGTCATGATCCCAGGGTGCTGGGATGGAACCCCGTATCGGGCTCTCTGCTCAGCAGGGAGCCTGCTTCCTCCTCTCTCTCTGCCTGTCTCTCTGACCACTTGTGATCTCTTGTCTGTCAAATAAATAAATTAAATCTTAAAAAAAATAAAATATAATACAAATCCAGTTATATATATTTTTTCTTTCTCCTTGTCTTAAGGCTAAATCCAACCTTGTAGCACACCATGAAAATCTCTCTGCTTACTTTGTGTCTAACCACATCTGTTCTTACTTTGCCATCTTTCTGCTCCAGTGAGAGTGGTGATAGGACTCAGTATTCATGGGCTGACACACTCCTTTCTGCAGCCTCCTGCTCTCTGGGGATGGCCAACTGACCTCATTCTGGCCAGAGCAATGCTGGGGATATGACTAGGGTGGGGCTTGAGACAAGCTATCTCTTTTCCAATTAAAAAAAAAAAAAAAAGACATTTTTAGCTGTTAAGCCTTGTGTCCCTTGCTTTTCATTCTCCCACTGGAAACCTAGAGAAGCAGCAATCGTTTTGAGAGAGGCGGCAAGAATGAGAAACAGTCCCACCTCATAGGGATGGTAAACCACAGACATTTCTAGACCCTGAATCCTTAAAAGTGTCATTGAACAGTTGTGCCAGCCAGACAACCCCTGTCAGATTGTTTACGTGCATTTGGTTAAACATTCATCTATACTGGTCAGTGAGGTTGTTACAAATGCAACCTTGTCTATTTCGCCATAGTTGAATTTCGTATATCAAAGCATCTAAGATGTGTTGTTTTGTTGGTTTCCTTGCCTAGACTAGACAAGACAGTGAACTTTTTTCTTTGTTTTACTATGTTCAAGGCATTGCGTTAACCCCTGAAATACAGAAATCCCCAGTGACTCTTAGAAAAATAGATGCAAGTCAACAAAAAATTAAATGAAAGGAATGAATGTTGAAACAGCCTATAGAGCAAGGATCTCATCAAGTCAGAGAGGGTGTCCTGGATGCCTGAATGTGAGAGTCAGATGGAGAGAATGAGTGAAGGTGGTGAAGGGTTATGTGCAAAGTCTTGGAAGCCAAACTTTTAAGCACACTGTATTCAAGAAACTGGAAGAAGTTTAGGATAGTTGATGATGAGAGCCAGAAGGAAACAGTGGTAAGTGATGAAGAGATGGAGGAAAAGGGGGGCCTTGCCACTCATGAGAAGGAGTTTGGGCTCTATCGGCAGTATAAGTGTCGAGGATTCAGAAGGGATTGGTTAAAGAGGGTTTGGCAGCCCTATCTGTGTTGGAAAAAGCTTGCTGTGGTTAGTAACTGGGCAAGAGGATGGAGTCTAGTAGAGAGCGTTTTGTCAGATTCCAGGGACAGATATTGGAGTTTGGGGATTAATGATGGCAGCGGGTTTGGGGAAGAGTAGATGAGTGCTAGTGTTTGGATTGATGGGGTGTAAATGATGGAGGCAGATGAAAATGAAGAAGGATAAACCAGAATGTGTCAAGATTCTTTGCTTAGACAAAAATGGCATTACTACCACTCAATGAGACAATTCACGTGAAGCTTGGAGCATGGGAATAACATTCAGTGTTAACCATTATTGTCAGTTTGGGTTAAATAAAGGAAGAGAAGGAGATCAATTTTGTATAGGGTGACGCTGAGAGGCCAAAAGATCAAATGTATGAAACCAGTTGGAGGATTTGGGGCTGAGCTGGAAATACTCAGAATTACTCATGGAATCAACCAATATTTATGGAACACCCACCATGAGATGGGTATTATACTAGGTACTGGTGTACCCATGGCGGTGGGCCATGGATAAGCCTCTGAGGAAGGAACATATTTGAGGGTGAGGGTGGGAATTTTCAAACTCGAGCATTAGAATCATCTGGAGGGCTTATTAAAACGAGTTGTAAGGTTCTCCCCCAGAAATTGGATGCAGTAGATTAGGGCTGACACTCTGCACTTTAACAGTCCTCCTAAGTGATGACCCTGATTGTGCTGGTCTAGGGCCACACTCCAAGCAGATTAGGAAAGAGACTTGACTGTAGAGGAGTGAGAAGAAAGAGCTAAAGGGGGATATAGGGAGAAGCCAAAATGTGGACATTTTGAAAAGGAAGCAATAGGTCTGTTGAACGTTGCTGACAGCACAAAAACAGTCAAACTAAATGAAAAACCATTCCTGCCTTTGGTAAATCAGACAAGAAAAGCTGGTTGATGTGTAGGAACTAGAGGAATGCGAGTAGTAAAGACATAGGGGATGATGTGGTTAGTCAACTTAAGAAATTTGCCTCCCTTCTAAATAAACAGGCTTTGAAAACATATTTATCCACCAACGTGCTTGGGTGGGGTAAATGAGCTGTATTTACATGGGAAGATTCTATGGGAAAAACCTGGTAGACACTGTCCACAGTAAAGCTAAACTGATCAGAAAATAGCAGCATTTCTTCATGTTGTTAATATGCAAATGAGCATTGCACATGACCATTGGAATCCACTAAGCAATGTTTCCCCAAATTATTTGACGATGAAGTAATTTTTGGTACAACTGCCTTTGGAACACCCTTGAAGTGCAGGAACACCCTTTGGAACCAGCCTCTGCAATTTGAAAACTGACCGTGGTTTATAGAAGTCCCTAGGGAGGAAGATCTCCTATCTTTATCAACCTCCCAGAAAAGCTTGGGATTTGAGTGGGATCCCTTTTCGGAAGCTGGGACTTTGCACAAGTCACAGGTGTCTGGCGTCCTATCTGTGCAGTATTACGGTATATTCTAAGTCTTTGAATGAATGGATGTCTCTAAGACAACTTAGAGAAAACTTCATTGTTGTCAGGGTATTTGGTCTCCTGGAGGCGTATTTGGACTTTTATCATCAGAATGATTTAAAGCATTTCTTCCCTTAAATTCGTCTTCTAAAAGGTGCCTAACGTTAAAGATAACCTCTATATAATATATAGTAGCTATATATTTTAGTCTTAGTTATTTATTGCAAACATCTCTTTTCTTTACAAGATGTAACAGGATCTGTACTAGAAGAGATTGCAGTTACCGTATGCTCTGTACATTGGAAGCCAATACACACACAGCTTCCGTCAAGGAAAAATCAATGAAGCAAGAACCTTAACAATTTGGATCTTCCCATTGATAATAATACTTCTTGTGTGCAGCTTCCTTCAACCTAATGAACAAAATTCAGCTGCTTTGGTTTGGAAATGGTTTTTAGAAGAGCAGAAATAAGGTCAAATCAAGGACCTTCGTGAGAGGAGAATAAATTGGCTAGATACACGGAGGCCTTTACAAACTCTAAAATTCTGTAATTCTTGACAAGTAACCAGATCTTTCTATTTTTGGCTAACATAACAGTTAATTCACATTGTACAGAAAATTGGGGCTGGGGTAATGAAAAAGGAAAGGCTTTGACCTTTACTGGGACTTAGTATACTAGCTCTATCTTAACTTTCTAGTCCTATAAACTATCAACATTGACAGAACTAGTTGAGTTACTATTGTTTGAGTAAAATGTAAAATTTTTCCCAGTGTCTACCTCGACCTACCCTGCCTTCCCATAATTTCACCTGTCTGTGGGTTCCCCCTGTCCTGTTATAGTTGAATCCTAATTTTTCTATTAAGTGTTTCTCAGAGGGCTTATTAATATTGACATCTATCACTTGTATGATACTTTAAAAATGTCAAAGAATTTTTACGAATAGTATCTTTATTTTTCATGATAATCCTGAGAAGCAAATTACCGCAATGGCCTGTTTATAGAGGAAGGGACCGAGATGCCAAGAGAGTAAAGACCAGTAAGTTATAGGCTAGGACCAAGTCAGGATTTAGGCTACCAGTTTTATACTCCACGCTCTTCCTTGCCTGGGTCTGTCCTCACTGGGCTACAGGTACTTATTTATCCACATATTCATTAAAAAAAAATTATTGAGCCTCTACTTGATTCTACTCTAATGCATGTTTCTATAGTAAGAATTAGCACATACAATTGGCAAAATAGAAGAGTGACATTAATGAAACATTGTAGTAATCTTGCTTTTTTCCAGCACATTCATGTTTAAGATTTTCAAGTTGACCAACACAGCTGAATGCAACAAGCTATGAGTATGCGGGGTTTGCATGTGGTGCCAGTTTCTCATATTGTTCCTGACTTGGGTGGCTATGTGTTCTGGCTTGGAAGAATTTATTCTAGTCTTCATCTTTCTGCATTTTTACTTCGCTTCCAAAGCTCAGTTGTTTGTTTTTCAGAGTGTGAGAGTGCTTGTGAGTGAGGCGGGGGCAGAGGAAGAGTGAGAATCCTAAGCCAGCTCCACGCCCAGCACGGAGCCCAACGCAGGGCTCCATTTTGTGACCCTGAGATGATGACCTGAACTGAAATCCAGAGTCAGACGCTTAACCTACTGAGACACTCAGGCTCCCCCAAGGCTCAGATTTCATGTTCTCTTAAACCTCCTTTCATTAAGCTACTGCTTTTTCTTTGTTTGTACATTAAGGTCCTTTTATATACTACTGTTTTATTTACTAGGAATTCATCATGTCTTTTAACTGTGACAGTGTTTTTATTGGGATTGTTACTTTTGTTTGTGCTCTGGTTACAAGGTGCATACAGATGGAGTGGTCTTTCCTGACCTATTTTGTTCTATCCCCTCTGATCTTTGTGTGTCATTTTGTAGGGCATAAGGATTTTAATAACGTGTATATGGCATACTTGCTTAAATGGCTGTATTTGCAGAGTAAATAATGAGTACACATGTGTACAATTGTATTTGTAGATGTATTTGTTCTCCAGAGTACAGTGTCTAACTTCCATAGCTTTCCCTGAAATGTTTCTAACAAAAGTGTAAAAAAAAAAAAGTTGGCTTTCAACTCAATGTAGGAATTGTGGAAAAGCTAGCAGGTGCTAGTATTTCATCATTCAGTTCTCATAGCAAATGTAAATCTGCATCTTTCTGTTCCCATTTTTGGCAAAGGATTTGAATCAAGGGCAGTCTGACTCTATAACTCTTGATTTTATAACCTATAACCTATCATGTTTCCATTTTTTAAAAAGCTAAACATCAAATTTTAGAATATAAAAATTATTCTACCTAAGCATAGCAACTGGGGAGGAGATGTTGGGGAAAAAAAAAAAGTTGTTTCCCTTTCTACTCTCCCTTCAAAGACTTCTTAGTAAGTTAAATGGTTTTCTCCCTCGGGTCCAATCTCTTTAAACACAAATGTTGAATTCTTTTTATCCCAAACTTTCTAATAATGACACTGCTTAGTGGAAACTCATTCAAAGATAAACACAAGAATAACCACAGGACATAAAATGATAAATATAAAGTACAGAGTAAATAAGCTTTGCAGTTTCTCGGGACCCATGGGCATCTGCTTATATAAATGGGAGCTGTGTTGGTTAAAATACTACTAGCTGCTGTAACAGATACCCCTCTGACCCCATCGAATCTAAAGTTCGGAGAAATGAAAGAAAGGTTTGCCACTCACCCAGTGATCCAACTTAGGTGCCCTTGGTCTGGCAGCTCTTCTCCAAGCTTGAATTCAGAGCCTCCATTTCTTTCCATTTTGTGACCCTACAATTATCAACATATGGATCTCCGATGGGAATGGGGCGCACTCACCTCCATTATAGCCAACCAGAGGCAGAAAAGACCATGGAGAGTTGGGAGGGTTCTATGGGGAGACCCCAAATGACAGACATGACTGCTGCACCACGACCGTGGCTAAAAGTCGTTCACGTGGCCCCTTCTAACCACAAGGAATATAGCCTGTGTGCCCCCAAGGAGGAAGAACTGCCAGTCTGTGAACAGCTAGCTCGTTTCTGCCACAGGGTCGACATAAGTTCTTTAACAGCTCAAGTTTTACGTCTAAAGCTATTGCTTCCAGCAGAATAAATTTCTCCACGGAAAGCTGTGATAAATGTTATGACTTTATGTTTTATTTTATAGCACCTCTGCTCCATTCCTGCTAAATTGCCTTACTGCGTTTCATTATGGGCACTAATGATGAATTAAGTTGGACTGCTTAATAATTAAAAGTATCTCTAGGATAAAACCATATTTTCTCTTGGAAGAAATCTATTTGGCTTTGTTCACAGCTACAGTAGTCAGTGTGAGAATTAGAATTCTTAAGAAATGAATGAACGGACTTCTCAATAAGTGACATTAACAGGGTTATTCAGCTTGTTTGCTAGTAAAATAACGTGTATAAAATATAAGGGGAGGTTTTTACTAAAATAAAATTTAAAAAATGAGTGGTACTAACTTTTAAGTATAACCCGGGGAATACTAACCCTTGGATAAACTGACATGTCCAAAAGAGAACTCTAGAAGCAACCACTCTCTGATGCATATTTGGAGAAAGATGGAGAAGGAATCGTCTCATGGATTGGGATCAAGCATAGGTAATATGTAATGTCAAAGAGTTACCCATTTTTTGAATTTTTGTTTTTGCTATAAAGTAGTATCATGTTAACATTGTAAAAATTTAAGGGATGCCCAAGCATCCAACTGTTGGTTTCAGTTCAGGGCATGAGATCAAACCCTGCACTGGGTTCCTCACTCAGTGCAGAGTCTGCTTGATATTCCCTCTCCCTCTGTCCCTCCCTCCATGCTCACTCTCACTCTTTCTCTCTCTCAAATGAATAAATTTTTAGAAAAAATTGAATACACTTAGATCCTGTGGTCACTCCATGGATGGCATCAGAGGATCTACGTACCAGATGGGGGTTAAAATGTGTCATTGGGGCGCACTTTCCTGAAAAGAGAGTCCATACCTTTATTATGTTGCCAGACCATCTTGTGATACTCCCCTGAAGACTTAGAACCTGCTGAAGCAAGAAGATTTGAATCTTAAGATTGCCAAAAACACAGAACATATGGTTGCTTTAAAGAAGTTCAAGTCTATAGGCCTAGAAGATATTCCAGAATGCTCAACAGCATGAACATGGGACCTTAAAACCATTTTTAGTAACATTTACTCATGTACATATTCATCAAATATTGAGTGTCTTTTCCATGCTTCATGCTGTGCTTAGATATTCTAATGGATGAAGGGAGAGTTGTGAGAAATTTTAAAGTGAGGGAAAGTGGTCAGGAAATAGGGCTCTATATTAGTATCTGCAAGCTTAAGTGTGAGCATCAGGCACCCAAGGATTCAAAGCCCACTTTAACTTATTCTCTGTGTCATCTCAGATGGGTTGGGGAACCTCTCCATACCTTCATTTGTTTTTTATAAAGAGAGGATTAATGTACCTATTTCTTTTTGTTGTTAAGAAGAGTAAATTAATAATACACATAACCTACTTAATATGGTGGCCCATACACAATAAAACCTCAACTAATGGTAGCCATCTTTGATAGCCCTTTAAATATTGTATCTGTTAGGAATAAGATTGAATTAGGCTTATTATGGGTGGCACTGTGGGTAGGATGGAAGCTAAGTTATAGGAAGACACAGTTCAGCTTAACATGGAGAATCTTTTAATAATTACAAGAATGGATTAAAAAGAAAAACCCAGGGCACAGGGTAATGAGCTCCATTACAGGGAGTATTTTAATAGAAGAAGCCACCACTTCTCAGGGGAAGAGAAAATCTTTATATGATTAAACTAAGTTGCATCTGACATCCCTCCTAAAATTAGTATTCCATTACTATTTTCAATAACTATCTTATCAGTGATGGTTATAGAAGGAACTTGAATCTGGTTTAGGTGGTGTCTCTCAACATCTCTAAGAAAAACATGTTTTCAAAGAGTATAACTCATTAAATATTCCAACTCCAATAAGAGACTGGAAGATAGGAAAATTGTCCCATACAGATGTCTTCTTTAAAGAATGCTTAACTCATGAATACCTGAAGTGACAGTACATACACATAGTAGTTACTGGCTTAACAGAGGTTTTTTTCCCCCGAACGGTATTAACTTCAATTTACAGACAACTCTATAGGGACATAGCAAATGTACTAGGTTATTTTATTTTATTTTATTTTTTGAGTCCGAGATCATCTATAGTAATGAATGTAGAAATTGATTTAACACATGTCTTGTAAGAAAACACTGAAATATACACTTTCAGAATTTATGCATTAGTTTCTTTCTAGAACAGCAAGGTTGAAATTAAACGAAATACTACATTAGAAAATATTTACAGAGTAGCTTCTTACTTGTCTATCACAGTTAGTAGAAAATGATAAGCCAAGAATTTCTTCATCAAAATGAAATCACATTTTTTTAAGATTTTATTTATCTCTTTGACAGACAGAGATCACAAGTAGGCAGAGAGGCAGGCAGAGAGAGAGGAGGAAGCAGGCTCCCCGCTGAGCAGAGAAGCCCGATGCGGGGCTAGATCCCAGGACCCTGAGATCATGACCTGAGCTGAAGGCAGAGGCTTTAACCCACTGAGCCACCCAGGCGCCCCTGAAATCTCATGTTTTACAGTAAAATGATGCAAATCTGTGTCTGTTCAGCAGTCAAAACAACCCCCCACCCCCTGGCAAAAACAAACCAACAAACAAAAAACTAAGTCTGTCATGGACATTAGTCTTCACGGTCCCATACTTTTAACTTTTTTGGAGAAAGAGGTTTCAAGATTAATTTTATTGATCAGGTCAGCAATTATAAATTAAATTCGTAAATAAGCCCAAGAAGTAACATCGAGAATAATAGATCCCCAGTCCATAGCAGTACCCTGGAATTGCCTATTAACATTAGGGGTTTACTTACTATCTCTCTTTTTTTTGTTGTTAAAGATTTTATTTATTTGACAGAGAGAGATCACAAGTAGGCAGAGAGGCAGGCAGAGAGAGAGAGGAGGAAGCAGGCTCCCTGCCCAGCAGAGAGCCTGATGCGGGACTCGATCTCAGGACGCTGAGATCATGACCTGAGCTGAAGGGAGAGGCTTAACCCACTGAGCCACCCAGGCGCCCCTACTTACTATCTCTTAACAATTGAATAATGTATTTTGGAAATTGAATCCATTTTTGCAGAGTTCTTGGTAAAGCCAGCTTGTCTCTCTCTATGCAGTGGAAGAAGGCACAAGTCCATCGGATGCTAAGGTAGTTACAACCACAGAGAGCTGGAGGGGCATGGCCAAGACAGTGCCAGCTGCATGTGGAATGGTATAGTCCATGACATTTGTTACACAGTGTTAGGAGCTCTGAGGTGCCATCATCCCAAATCCTATGCCACTCTACCTTCTGTAGGCCCCCAGCTCAGGGATCTGAGGCATGGCATGCTTAATTGCTTTAACGTTCCTTAGCAGCACTGAGAGGTCCCATATATGCTCAGATTTCTGGACCAGTGACCTTTTCCCAGGCTTTCCTTTGGCATGTCGGTAATGAGAGGGCCCTTGCATTTGCTAGAATATTGACATTCATGGAATCGTCCAAGTTTGTGAAGCCTGTGATGATGGCACAGCACTATTGAAGGTGGACAGGACAGGTATGGTGCCTTCTCAGATGGGCCTCGTCCTGCTCCCAGGGAGAGGCAAAGCCTCTGGATTTGGTACCTACAACACCTTATGCTGATGTCATTTACAACAGAGTGGTCAGAATGATGTGGGAATCTCAGGACTTTTGTAACAGAGGCCCAGCTAGCCTGTTTTGACCACATGTATGTTACAAATGCGCCTCACTGTGATCCGTTTCTGATATTGTACATGGCTGTCTGACTGAGCTGGATATGATGCTTTCCCTTTCCATGGGAGACCCAGTTACTGTGTATGTAGTTCTGTGGAGATCCATATTGTTTGGCCTTAAAAAGCTGATTTGAAAGATAGAAGTGGCCATTTAAAACTGTGTCCTTAGGGAAGGGAGCGAAAAGAAAAAGACTTTCTATAAAAGAGGTATTTCTGAAATGCTTACTCTTTTGGCTTCAGTGGAGAGATGCTGAGGTTGACGTCAACAAGAATAAACTATTTGGAAAGGAAAGGCCTTCTTTTAAAATGCCCTCGACCCAGGCCGCCTAATAGAAATGTGATGCAATTCAAATAGGTTATTTTAATTTTTCTAATAGTCACAATGAGAAAAGACAAGACACAGGTGAGTTAGTTTTAATTTTACTTATCTTTAGATGTCAAAACATTTTGGGTATACTATCAGTATTTTAAAAAATGGATAAATTTTACCTTTTTTGTGCTGTCTTTTAAAATCGGGCACCTGTCACACCTGCAGCACATCTCGATTCTGAGAAGCCTTGTTTCTCCTGGTCACTAGCCACATGTGGCTAATGGCTGTCCTAGCGTACAGGGCCGCTCTAGACCAAAGAAAGACTGTGTTCCGAATTGCTAGGAAATCATGGCTGAACCATTGGAACAATTTCTGACCAGAGAGTAAATGCCCAAGTTTTGTTTTTTGAAAGAGCTTTAGCACCTCAGAAAGGGAAAACCGGGATGCCTGGGTGGCTCAGTGGGTTAAGCAGCTGCCTTCGGCTCAGGTCATGATCCCAGTGTCCTGGGATCAAGTCCCACATCGGGCTCCTTGCTCAGCAGGGAGTCTGTTTCTCCCTCTGCCTCTGCCTGCCACTCTGTCTGCCTGTGCTTGCTCTCTCTGACAAATAATAAATAAAATCTTTAAAAAAAAAAAAAAAGGGAAAACCATTTTCAGGCTTTCTGGATGTGCTTGCCATGCAGCGTTGTCTGTGACATGAGTCTGGATCTGCCCCAGCTGACGGGTGAGATTCCGTGACACTCTCAGCCACGGCCACCTCGATGCACAGTATACTTCTGGAAATGTAATCAGTTCAGCTGTGATCTACACAAACACAGTGGGGAGGTAGAGCATTAAATGGAATGACCAACCTGTAGAGATGGCTTCAAAGTCCCATTCCTTCCACTGGATGCTAAGAAACGAAGGCAAGGGAAGTCCTGGTGCCTGAAGGGAGAGGCCGGACAGAAGTGAGCTCAGAGGGCTAGGGGAGAGAGGCAGCTGCATGCAAGGCCAGAGCAGAGTGTTACTGCTCATGAGAAGTGGAAGGCATTCAGAAGCTCCAAGGAGGTTCGTTGACTCTGTTTGACAAGGAGAATTAATAAAAACCCAGGCTTGTCAATATCAGTTTACTTCTGTGTAATGAGAGTACAAGCAGAGATGTCTGTGTTTACGTCTGAGTTAAGAGCGAAGAAAAAAGTACTCCCAGAAAACAGTGGTAGGTCACAGAAAAGAGAGCGCTGGCTTTATGGTTGCAAGGGTAGGATAGCATTCTCTCCCACCCCAGTCACAGTGAAGAAAAGAGACCATTGGAAATTTCAGAATTGTAGGGACAAGCGACATTTTTGCTCTTCTACCTCAATTTTCCTAGAACCCCACAGAAGGGGAGTAGGAGAGTAAGACTAACATAATTTCATGTCATTTGATGGGGGAATGTTTTATACCAGGGCTTGTGCTAAATCTTAGCGTCCCTTAGAGTACCTGGGGAGAAGGTTCTAGTCTCCCATTTGTAAAATGGAAGGCTAATTGAGTTAAATTACCCATTTCCTCTGGACATACTGTAGAACTGTTCTTTTCCTCTGTGTGACACTGATGATATCTGATGTTCTAGTGAGTAATATATGCTCTCTGAGAGTGGGATTTTCCTCACTCAAAGTATGATGATGGTGATGAGTAATAATTGGAAATCTCCTCTGCTACTGGTGGGAGTATAGGATGGTACCACCACTTAGGAAAAAGTCTTGTACTTGCTCGTAACATATACTATCTATTTTATGACCCACCAATCTCATTCCTAAGCGGTAGTTATCCAAAGAATTGTATAAAAGGGTACATAGCAGATTTTTCCATACTTGTTCAAATGGGAAACAGCTCTGGTGTCCAACAGGGGAATGCATAAGCGAACCACAGTATGCCCATACAAAGAAATGAAATGCCCTTAAATGAAATTACACTTGTGTGAAGGTTTATGGAGATGTAGAGGAGGTAGAACTAATTTACGGGTAAAAACATCAGAACAGTGGTGGTTTGAGTTGGGAGGGATGTAAGGAAAACTTAGGGGGTGATCTGTATCTTTCCTAGCTTGATAAGACTTGAGGCTAAAACAACTTTTTCAAAATATGGGAAACTGCATGGACATTTTTTTCAATTGTCATTTTTTCAATTTATACCTAAAATATGTGCATTTCAATGTATGTGAATTTTACCTTGTAAATAGAATGAAAAACAATTTTGAACTCAGATGTATTATTAATGTGTTAAAGTTTAATTAAATAATTAAATTTACTTTGAAATGCATCAGAAAGATGAACTAATAGATGGCTGGATGGATGAATCTTAAAGTGACTGCATCTAATGTTAACAATTACAGAGTCTTAGTGCTTTATGGGTGTACACAGTTTTTCAACTTTTCTGTATTTTTACAACTTTCATAATTCTTAGGAAGAGGAGAGGGAAACAAGATTATTTGTAAACTCTGGCACTTCAATGGGAACAAATTATTCTTACCCAGACCACAGACAAAAATTAATTCCAAAATGGAGCACAACCCTAAATATAAGAAAGAGCACTATAAAACTTACAAATTTTCATGACCTTTGGGTTAGTTAGAGGTCTTAGGTAGGACACCAAAGTAATTCACAGAAAAAAAGTGATGAATTTATCAACTTAATGATTTATTAATTTAATAAAACTTAAAATTTTTATGCTTAAATAAATATTAAGAAAATAAATGCAAGTCATAGAGATAATGTTTCCAAATCATATATATGGGAAAGTACTTGTATCCAGAATATATAAAGCAGCATATAACTGAACAATAGAAAAACGCAATTAAATATGGGCAAAAGATTTGAATGGACACTTCACTGAAGAAGTACACAAAGATGTTCAAGGTCCTTTGTCTTTAGGAAAGACCATATCTACTTCTCAGCCACTAGAATGGTTAGATGCAAGGACACAAAGCACATAGTGGTTAAGATATGGAGAATCCAGAAACATCATACATTGCTGGTGGTAATGTAAAGGGGTAGAGCCATTTTCTAGAAGGCTAAATGTTCTAACTTTAGCATATATGCTGCCGAAGCGAACACTCTAAAAGCCTAACTAAATATACCATGCAATCGAGAAGTCTGTCCATGGGACTTTATGCAAAAAAAATGAAACCACAAGTCCATGTAGAGACTTGAAAGGGAATGCTGAGAGCAGCATCATTAATAATAACAAAAACTGAAAATCATCCAAATGTCTAGCTGATGAAGGGCTAAACAAAATGTGGTATATCCATAAAACAGAATATTCAGTAATAAAAAGGAAAATACTAATGTGTGCTCTGACCTGGTCGAACCTAAAAACACTCTTCTAAGTGAAGGGGCCCAGATATGAAAAGACTTCATACTGTAAATTTTCATTTACAGAGAATGTCTCGAAAAGGCAAACTTGGAAAACAGGTAAATGACGGCCTAGGAGGGAACAGGGATTGACTGAAAATGAGCACAGGGTATCTTTTTGAAGTGAGGGAAAGTTTTAAAGCTGGATTGTGGCAATGGTTGTACATGTATGTAAATTCACTTAAAAAAAATCACTGAATTGTACCCTTAAAACATGAATTGCATGTTAATTTCTCACTAAGAATAGCATATGAAACTTGAAAACTGATCACACTCAAAAAATAGATTCTTTTAGTGGTGGCTGAGTTTTGTGAGTAGGAGAATGGAATCTGATATAGGAATTCCTTCATCCTTACTGGGTGACTTGGAGAAGTTAACCTCTCTGATTTATTTTACTCCTCTGTAAAATAGGAATAACAATAGTATCTACTTCATATTAACATAAGGAAATTAAATTAGGTAACTAGTACTTTCTCACAGCATTAAGTGCATGGAAAGCTTAATAAATGTCAACTCTTATGACTCTGATAATGGTGATCTAGGAGGATTGGCCATAATTTCCCTGTTTCTTTTTGGCTTCAAGATCATAAATATATTTACTCCCAAGATTTGGGAAAGCCTGGAATGGTATGCTTTTCTGGTTCCTGGTCCGACTTTTAATTGTACTCTCTCCCTCTTGGCCATGGTGCCTTTAATTACTTCTCATCAGATTTTTCAGTGAGCTAACTTGAGCAGCTTCTTATTCCTCCTCATTTGTGGCTTCCTGTGGTGCAGCTTAACTGTGATTAGCCTTGATAGCGCACTTGTATGAAAGAAAAGTCCAGAATAGCTAGCTGTATGAGGGCCTGAGGTCTTCACCTACAAAATACAATGCATGGGCTTTAATACTCATTTGTGATGACTTTGCTTAGACGCATTTATTTATTATTATGATTTTTTTTTTTTTTGGTAACACGATTTTCAGTTGACTTCCTTAGAGAGAGGGCCTCAGCTAAAAAAAACTGGCAGAGTATTGTTAAACCTAGTTGGGAGCCCGTGGGTAATGGGGAGTGGGTAAGAGTTAAATTTCTGTTTACAGAATTGGGAGAATGCCAGTCATACAAACTGAAGGCTGAATTTAAGATTATTTGAAAATAAAAAGCAATTTTATTACTTTTCGAGAACACTAACAATGTGAACTAGCTATTAACCAAGTGTTTTCATGAAGAGGTCCTGCTGGGACTTCTTTTAATTTGGCAATCAGCAGCACCATTTACATACAAACAAAGAATGCAAAGTCCTTAAACAGTCCATCCCTACCCCCAATTAAGATAATATCCGGAAGAAGTCTTCCTCTATTTGTGGAACAGATTACTTCCTAAATCTAAAATAGAGCCATAGCCTTAGAACCAGCTTAGGAAGGATGATCAGAGATTTAAAATGGGGAAACTTGGAATCAACGAATCTAAATATTGTATCAAAAATGGTCCTCTTCTCCCCATACCCATTGTCACCTCCCCTTTCCAGGTCTCTGTCAGTCATTTCAGCTTGAGCATTTAGTTTCCTATGGTCTTATCAAGTAAATTTAAAACTGGAGGTTAAAATCTATTCCATTCCCTCATTTTCCAGATAAAGAACTAGGGAGAAGGGGGTGTGACCTCTGGCAAGGTCTCAGTACTTGGTGGCCACTGCCATGGACAAGAACTCTTCCTTCCTGATACCCGGTTCTGTTTTCTGTCCCACATATTGCATGCCGTTCCATCCGTGACTATGCCACAGCCTGTGGCCCTGTTTTCAGATGCATGGGTCATGAACTCACACCCGAGCCAACTGCTGCCAGTGGCTCAAGCTTTCATCAGCCCCCATTAGCTGTGCTCACCTTTGTCAGTCATCTTTCAACTGGGTGCTGCCTTTATAGCACATCCCCAGCAGAAGCACAGTGAGACTGTCCTGCTTAGGTGACATGATTTCAGGGCAAATCAAAGCCCCTTTCACTAATTAGCTTTCTGAAGCTTTCTATGGAATCGCTTTCCCTCCTGTGGTCTATAATTCCCACTATTAGAGCCCTGCATTTAGGTCAAGGCTGGCTAGTGCAGATGCCTCCAAAAGCCAGGGCGGTGGAGACAGGTCAAGTTGGCATCTGCCAGGGTCATTAGATGGCTGTTTTTGAAAGATGTGTTAAGTCCAGGTTGCTATAGAAAGTCTTCTAATCAGAAAATGCGGGGAGGTAATTCCTAATTTTTTAAACCTCAAGTGGCCCCAGCGATTGGTGAGTATAAACTGTAAGCTGATCAGCTGATGATTTAGTTTATGATTTTATTCCAAATCTATATATTGAGATCCTGTTATGTGTCCTGTGCTGTGTCACATACTTTCATTCTATAGCCATTGCGGTGGAGGTAGGGGGGGCAGGAATACTGCTTTCCCCCCCATATAATGAACTTCTCTGCCTCCCTCTGCTCTTTGAAGCCAGCAGTTCCTGGAAGTACCCCCTCCTTTCTTCCATCTTCTCCTAAGTTCAGCCCTGACTC
Source organism: Mellivora capensis (assembly GCA_004024625.1). NCBI lineage: Eukaryota > Metazoa > Chordata > Mammalia > Carnivora > Mustelidae > Mellivora > Mellivora capensis. Next base: position 98,090 of record PISX010003654.1, on the reverse strand, counting down.
AGACGCTGGAGCACACTTTGGTTTGGGTCCGATGAAAGTGAAGTCTTCCTGGGTCCTTTGCATCAACATGGCTGTCTCGGGTCTTGCTGATTGTGTGTGCGTGTGGACCCAGGAGTTCCCTACCTTGCTCTTCAGCCGCTTGTCCATTCCTCCCTCTCATCTCAGCACCCAGTCAGTGAGGAGCATCCCTGCAGCTGCCCTTCAAACCTCTGAAGCTCTTTATGCCCTCTCCACCCACCCCTCATGCTTTACAGTCCAATGTAGACTATATTATCTGTCCCCCCAAAACTACTCTAGTTTTCTTCCTTAGTGATGCCAAGTGCTAGCTCCCCACCCATTCAGCCTCACTCTGGCACTCTAATCCCACTAAGACACATGGCCCCAGATCCTAGTGAAAAGAATTTGAGTGAGTTGTTACAGTTTGAGTTTTTTAAAAATTTTTAAAGGATTTTATTTATTTATTTGTCAGATAGAGAAAGAGAGAGAGCACGGGCAGGCAGAGTGGCAGGCAGAGGCAGAGGGAGAACCCGGCTTCCCGCCAAGCAAGGAGCCTGATGTGGGACTCGATCCCAAGACACTGAGATCATGACATGAGCCGATGGCAGCCGCTTAACCAACTGAGCCACCCAGGTGTCCCCAGTGTGAGTTTTTTATCAGCACACCTTGCCTTTTCCTGATGCTGGGACTCACTGAAATACTTCTGAACCGAGATCAAGAAACAAAAAGGGCAGGAAAAGAATTTGTGTAGAATCATTTGTGTAGAAGGATTGCAATTAGTGACCCCATGGAGCAGTTCTTCAATAATACAACAATTCTCCGAAATTGCCTTGATTTTGGCATTGGTTCATGCATTGGCCGACCACGAGAGCTGCCCAACATTGCTGCTTTCCTAGCAGACCTCAGCTCAGTCCTGCCCTGTGGCCCGTATCTCTGGGGTCAGGAGATGCCGTGCAATCCCTACTTCTACCCACCATGATTCTATGAGCTGAGGCAAGTTAATTTGGCTAAGATGCCATTTCCTCATGTAAAATGAGGATACCACCACCTTCCTCTTTAAAGGAAAGTATTTCTGAAAGAAATTCTGGGTCAGAGTTTAATAACACAGGCTCTAGTATACAGTAACCCGGGTTCAGATCTGGTTCTGCCATTGCCAGTCTGGCTGGGTCAGCCTGGAAAATGAAGACACATATGGTGAAAAAAACATATAGCTTGCCACGTTCTTGGCACAAAACCTGGTACACAGAACTCTGTATTAGGGAAGATGATGCTCATGACTTCAGCAGCATTTTTAAGTTACCTTCACAGCAGTCCTATGCTGTATCCGTTTTATAGGAGGTGCTTATCCCATTTCACAGATGAAGACACTAAGTTGAGTAGAAGTTAAGTATTTTGTCTTAACTCCTACATACCTTAGGAGAGCCTGGATATATACAAGGAGCCTACCTCCAAATCTATTCTCTTAATTCCCTTAATTCACTCTCATTCCCTCTTAATTCACTACATTAGACTGTCTCATGGATGGCAGGAAACAAACATGGGTCAAGTCTGAGCCCAAAATAAAAGCCTTGCCTTCAGAAGGGAGAGATTAAATGCTCATTGCTACAGCTGGCTGTTCCCAGTTCTGCCGAGAATCTCTTGCTGAAAGAGGGCGGGGAGGAGGGGGTTTCAGAGTGTAAACCCTTAGGGTCTCCATGGTCAACATAGCTAGGGAAAATCAAATCTTGAGACAACAGGAGAAGGCTAAATGTTTCAGAAAAATCGCTGGATAATTATAAATTTAAAAAATTGACAAAGAGACTGTATTTTCTTTGTTCCTGGCTTCTTTATTTATATCCTGCTGACTTAGAAAATGATGACTTGCGGCAGGTTACAACAAAAGACACACAAACAATAGAAATGTTCAGACAAGGGTAAAAGGTCAAGAGAACTGGGTATTTGAGCTATTCATTTAGTACATTATTTTCCCAGCTGGGAAATCTACTGCACAACTGAACTAAGATCAGAAGGGTGCTTCATAAATATATAGGTTAATTCTAGCAATATATTTGAAGTGCTTAGATAGCAAACCTCTCCCTATTTCACTATAATGGCCCAGCTTAATTTGTCATCCTTTTTTCCCCCTCCTTCTAAAGCATTGCTGAGACTTTAAGTTACTCATTGTGAATTAATTTGGGATTTGGCATAATAACATTAATCATGCTAAAAGAATTCATTTGACAGTAATGCAGTATAATTAGTGATGTACTAAATCCATTGAGATCTACCAATAATTATAGAATCGCTATTTAAAACCTTATATAGGCATTCGTTTTTACTTGTTCTCCCCCTGTTATGAATGTGCAGCATGTAGAGGCAAAGTCTCAGCTCTGCCAATTTGCTTTTTGGAATCCTGAGCATGGGTATCCAGAATAAACCCTAGTAGACTTAGCTCTAACCTTAGAGGCCCCTTGCTTAGGGCAAGGTGTAAGGATTGCCTAAAAGATGACTATTTAATCTTGAAGACAGCCGGCCAGATCATGTGGAATTACTAAGGAGCCTCGAGAAAATAAATGGGTCTGGACAGACTTACAGTTAAGAACTAATGAAGCTTAAAGATTGGTGGAGTAGGAGAGAATCCATGCGATTCTTATCCCTGGATTGAGGCGAATGTTTTATCTTTCTTAAAAGTACTACCAGTTTGGAGTGAGAAGAAGTGAGGAAGATGGTTTCTATGGTTGTAACTGCTGAAAAATCTCAACAGAAAGAGATTTTAGAAATCAACAGGCCGGGGTGCCTGGATGGCTCAGTGGGTTAAAGCCTCTGCCTTTGGCTCAGGTCATGATTCCAACGTCCTGGGATCAAGCCCCACATCGGGCTCTCTGCTCAGTGGGGAGCCTGCTTCCCCCCTCACTCCCACCTGCCTCTCTGCCTCCTCGTGATCTGTCAAATAAATAAATAAAATCTTAAAAAAAAAATCAACAGGCCAAATTGTACTACAGTAGAGACCCATTGAGGTGTATGGCTTGTTCATGCACAAAATCTGGTGACTCGGCTGGGTCTAGACTCCAACTGTGTGCACTACAGTAACCATGGTCGTCTAGCCATGAACTCTGCAGTTTTTGTTGTCATTCAGAAACAGTTCTTTTCAGTGGGAGTCAGTAGAGAGAAGCCAGCCCCAATGTCCTAAGGCATTTCTTGCATCTAGAATGGGAGTAAACTTGTGTCGTCTTTGAGAAAATTGTGACAAGAGTCATCCAAATGAACTTTTACATTCTTGGACTTGCTGAGGAACCACAGTTGAGAAAACCTTAGCCTAGAACAGGATAGTCCAATAGACCTTTCTGTGGTGAAGGAAATCTTCTGTGTCTAGTATGTTAGCTACTGGCCACAGATGCTACGGCACACAAGAAATGGGGCTAGTGTGAAGGAAGAAGTGACTTTTTAATTGAAATTTGAGACACAGGTGGTTGGTGGATGCTTTACTGGGCAGCATAGCTCCATGCATTTTTGTTCATTCACTATATAAAGCCACAAAACAACCCTATTGCCCAGGGTATGTGACTCTGTCAGTGTTCTAGTCCCAGTCCTGTGTTTTGGGAGGAGCACTGCATTGTGCTTTAAAAGACATGACCTCCGGGCTTGGGTTCCAAGCCTAGCTTTAGGAACTGGGTGTGACTTAGGCCAGTATCTTAACTTCTTTTAGGGTAGTATCCTTATGCTACAGGAACAACGTGAAGTATGAGGGAGTTCATAGCGTGAAGGACTGTTCCAGTGCCTGGTGCATGCAAAGTGCTGCTGTTGACGAGCCCTGCCTATGAAAAATGCATAGTGCTGGGCAATACACCTTGACTTCTGTGGCTCAGCTACAGCTTTCTAAGTATTTAAAGAAAAGTGGCCTTTAACTGCACAGACTGCTGGTATCCTGAAGAGGGGGGACTGTGGTGGCAGTTGGCCCCAGTGACAAGGAATGTTTTATCCCTGAAGTTGTGTAGAATTGCAGAAGTACAATGGCAATAAATTGCAGATTTTCATCCGGTATTTATGTAAGAGTTTTCTACAGATAAAGCAACCGCATAACACCTGTTCTCAGACTGAACACTACCACTATCCTCCATACTTCTGACCCACAAAAAGTAGATATACCATGAGAAATGGAACAATTATTTGTGAATGGTGCTAAGATCTCACTGGAGATGTGAACAAGTCACCAGGACTTGGTGACTTGCGGTACAACCGGTATGTAAGAAGGAGGACTTAGTGTCTGAGCCTGAATAAGAAAATGGGATTGCCAAGGAAAGTGGGGGAGATCAAGGTTATTTTGTGACAATAATAAGGAGTTTGGTTTTGGGTTCATCAGAGCAGGAGAAGACACAGGGAAAGCATAAGTAAATATGTTGCATGCTTTTGAAAATCAGAGCTCCCGAATGCTCTATCCTAGGCAGCTGTAAGAATAAATTACACTATTGAGATAGTTGTATTGTTAGATAAAGGGTAAATTACCCAAATGAAGCTTAATATGATACTCCCATCCCATCATTAACTTCTTCTCCAACCAAATCTGCTTGGCTTGAGAAATTAAGTGAAGAGGCCAGTCTTAATGTTTTCTTGCCATAACTCAGCTGATCTTCCAAACAAGAGCCATGGGGGGTTGATTGCATTAATTTGCAGCGTATACACATGACTCTTAAAGATAAGAAGGATGGACTTCTGTCCATGACTACAGCAGCAGGGTACATGGATCCAGTAGTGCTCTTTCCCTAACTGCCCCCATCTTGAAGTTACACTTTTCTTACAGAACCATGTTTGTCCTTATGGTATCAAATCAAATATTTCATTCAGTGTCTGTGATATTTAACTAGACCCTAGGATCTTTCTGGGAAAAAACAAACAAAAACAAAATCTGGAAATTTCCATGAAGGAGCTTAATTTTCATTAAACCTATTTAGCAGTTTATAGGAATACCACACCTTGTTCTGAGTTCCTCAGTTCTCAATCCTCAAGAAAGTATGTAGCAAGAGTACAATCTATCTGCTTTACATATTCATTGTCCTAAAAGAATAATTTAAAAATGCATATAATGCATTGGTTTTTATAAGGCAATCCTGCAGGCCCCACAGCCTCTGCACAGCAATGGGATGCAGTGCCCATGATCTTTGTTTTTGGTTGCGGGATGTCTTGGGTTGAAAGCTCTATCTAACGTCTGCTTATTTATCAGGTCTTAAAGACTTGAATGTCTGCAGCTGTTCCAACGGAAGCTGAAGATATACGGTCAGAGCCCAGATACTTGCAAAGGAACCTGTGACTTTGAAAGTTTCTATAGTCAAGGACTATGTATTCCCTAAACACATACCAAGAAATACTGTTAGCCACCACTGATCTGTGTATTATGGATAGAGACTCTCCAACCTATGCTTTTGTCTCAACATTCTAATCTTGTTAAACTTTAGTTCTTTAAAGTATACCCTGTAGGCTGATTTTGATACGCATTCAGATGAGTTGGTGTGAGGGGTTGCTAGCGATTTTGCATGTTTTCAGTACACACTGATGCAGGCCTGCAGAGGAAAAGGTAAAATTTACTGTGTTCTGCAACAAAAGTGACAAACACATCTGAGGGATTACTTTGTTTCCTGTAGTGTAGATGCATTCACAAAACAGATCCTCACCAAATTTGTACGAAATGATAGCTTTATTGCTGGGCTTAATAGGGACAGGGGAGACTCTGAGGGATTATAAATATTTTTGCACAGCATGTTAAGTCAGAGTTTAACTTTACTGAAACGAGAAGCAACTTGGAAAAGCAAAACTCACCTGATGGTAGAATTTTGAGGTGTAAGTAGATTTACGCTACTGGAAGTCCTGAGTTGATATGGGTTGTCAACATTTCCATTGCTTATACAGTGTTACCAGTGAAGGGGTTAATCGACCCCTTACAAAAGTAACCCTGATCTTAGTGGACAGGATTTGAACCATCAAATGCTTCTTGTAGCAAGAGTACAATCTATCTGCTCTACATATTCAAAGAACAATCTGTACTTGTACAGAACATAACCCATCTATTAAGTAACTTGAATAGCTCTGTGCATTATCAAATATAAAGACAAAAATACCTAAGAGCAACAGATAGTTCTTAATTCTGGGAATGCTTTTCTACGTTAAAAAATCCTTTTCAATTTTTAAGGATTTTTCTTTCAGCTAAGCAATTGTTCTTTCTCTTCCTACAGTCTTAATCATTTTTAATCTATACTCAACCTCTGAAAGTTATTTTTGCATGGTTCTGGTTTTTCCGTGTGAGGTGTTTTCCTCAGCAGCTGTGTGGTCTCACTGCTTGTGCTTCTGAGTTTTCTTAGATTGCCGCTAACTCCTGCCTGTCCCTCCACAGGTGGATGCTGGTGGTTAGCACACATCCCCAGCCCCTAAATTCTCAGAGTCCCTCCAATTATACAAGCATTTTTCTTCCATATAGAGACAATCTCTTGTTTCTTAGGGCTCATGTTGTGATTCTGAACAATCTGGTAAAATAGATTATGCTTGTTATGCATTAATAATGCCTAGAATTGGGTTGTTTTAAGAGCCCAGCTAGGTACTGGGATATGGCAAACCTCGAAACAGGAAAAAAAAAAAAAATCTTAACATCAGAAATGATCACTGTTAGTATTTGGATCATGTTTTCTCCTAGTCTTTATGGTATACATCCAAATGCCTTTTTTTTTAAGAGCTTTAGAAAATATGTGATCTAAAAACAATGATAGGAATATTCTCTTAACTATCTTGCTGAATTAAAAAATAGCCTTTGAAAATGATACTTAATTAGCATGCTCATTTATGAAGAGAAAATGTTTCCAAGTATTTCGAGAGAAAACAGAGAGGACAATAGGTCACTAATGTAATCCCTTAAGAGATGAATGTGGGTCCTAGCCTTACTTGATATTTTAGTAAATGATTTGGAAGTTAGAGTGCATAGTGAAATCTCTGCGTTTGCACATTATGGTAGCTTTTCTTATGGATAAATTATAGGAAGATCTCACCAAGCTCTGAGAGTAAGCAGAAAAGTGACCGATGATTTTCAATAAAAATGCATTTTAAGGGGAAAAATGTCCAGAGCTATAGTTTATAATATGATGGTTTGGAGCTATCACCTATGAAAGAGCAAAGGAGAGCAATTTTATTCTGCTGTTTGAAAGTATAATTTTAAGCAAAAAAAAAAAAGCCAATAAAACACTGGTCATTATTCATTCATTACACAAATAATTATTGAGTCCCTAACATAATTATAAACACTGTGTTAGATTCTGAAGTCATTGAGTTAAAAAAAAAACAACAACAACTAGTAATTTATGGCTCATTTTTAGCAGCTAGGTTGTTAAACCCTGACTGTTGGCTTTCTCTTTTTACCCATCTCTAAGAGCTGTTCCTTAGCACTTTGAGAGGAAACAGAACTTCCAAACTCAGCCTGATGCCAAAATTTATGTTGTTAACATGGCTCACCTGTTGTGCCTGGGCAATGCAGCTACATGGACCAACAAATGCTGCTTCTTGGAAATTGATTCCTTCAACATATTCTTAATAATTACAGAAAACAAGGCTGGCTCACTGTGTAGAGTGTGCTATCCTTGATCTTGGGGTGGTGAGTTCGAGCCTTCTGTTGGGTGTAGAGATTACTTAAAAATGAAATCCTTAAAAAAGTTATTATGGAAAACAGTAATTTATAATGAAGTAAATATGAATAATGGTTTTTAATGATGAGGAATAATGTATATCATTCTGCTTATTTTAATATGCCATTCTCCTGTCTTTTCAGCCCTCATTGTTGATAATAATCTAACATGGTGTGTGATAGCTTAGTAAGTTACAAATCTAGTTACTTTTAAGCAAGTGACAGTGTTCTGGAGTCTGTTCAGACTTGACACAGTAGGCTCTGTGTCAAGCAAAATTGCAACACCACAGCTGTCTGAATTTAGGCAGAGTGCAAAAAGCTCTCTTTGGGGGGCCATATGCTAGGGGTGTTCCCCTTTATGATTCTGAATGAAAAGGAAGTGTGTAGGAGGTGGAATGCATCTAGGGACTGAGGCTTTACCACCGTTAACTTTGTATCTATGCATCCTATTGGAATTGAAAAATATGGTTTGTACTTATGGTCTTAAAATTATCAACAAAATTCCCCAAACCAAAGTAATTTTAATTCAGTCATTAAAGAAAACCAATGAAAACCACTTGGTAGGGTCTTAAATGCTGCTTTTTATAAATTATGTCAGAGAAGGTGGTTTCTTGTCTGTCTTCTTTATTTTTACATTCCCGATGCCTGGAGCATGACAGGAGTTCAGTTAATACTTGTCTACTATCCAACACTTACTATAGTGCTTACTGTGTACCAGGCACAATTCTAAAAGCTTTTCAAATAGGAACTGTTTAATTCTTAGAGTGACACAATCAGCTATGCAGCCCCATAGAAATAAGGTAACTTAAATACATACCAAAATGTTAGGCAATTTGCTCAATATCACCCAACTTATAATTAGTGAAGTTGGGATTCAAACACAGGGAGTCTCGCTCCACAATCTAAGCTTTTAACTACCCAGGTATCCCTCACCGAATGGAATAGAATTTGGGAAGAGCCACTGACTTATATGATTAATGCCTTCATTTTTCATATATTTTTTTAAAGATTTTATTTATTTATTTGTCAGAGACAGAGGGAGAGAGAGCAAGCGAGCACAGGCAGACAGAGTGGCAGAGGGAGAAGCAGGCTCCCCGCCGAACAAGGAGCCCGATGTGGGACTCGATCCCAGGACGCTGGGATTATGACCTGAGCCGAAGGCAGCCGCTTAACCAACTGAGCCACCCAGGCGTCCCCATTTTTCATATATTTTTAATCATGTACCCAATTATTTCTCTTTCTTGTCTGAAAATTCTCCTACCCTCCAAAAACATAAGGAGAGCTCATATTTCTTGGCATGTCATTTATGACTTTTCTTAATTTGACCTTTTTTCTTTTTCTTTTTTTAAAAAGAATTTAAAAAAATTTTTTTTAAATTTTTAAAAAATTTTTAAAAACTTTTTAAAAAAAATTTTTTTATTTATTTATTTGAGAGAGAACAAACGAGAGAGAGCACAAGCAGGGTGAAGGGCAGAGGGAGAAGCAGACTCCCCCCTGAGCAGGGAGTCAGATCTGGGACTCCAACCTGGAACTCCAGGATCATGACCTGAGCCTAAGGCAGATGTTTAACCAACTGAACCACCCAGGTGCCTGACCTTGTTTATTTTTTCACCTTATTTGCTTTCCTCTATGGACTAGAAGTAAAATATCCCAATGACCTGTATACTGTTTTTATACCTCAGTGTTCATGACTTCCTTTTGCCCAACCTCAGTTCTGCAGATCTGTCAAAACCAGATGAAATGTCATCTGTTCAATGAAATTTGCAGGGAGCTATCTAATTTCATATATCCATTCAGAGTCTAGCGCCGTGTGTGGTACAAAGGAGGATGGGTGAAGACAAAAAAAGTATGCACTAAACAGCTCCTATAGTTTTCATATGTGTGTTTATAGGAATCTTCACATATGCCTTCACTCACATTGTCTACAACGTGAATGGTAACCCCTGGATTTGGACAGTGCATGATGGTACAACCCCACAGGGCTGTCCTGCTGGTAGAGCAGGGGCTCATTAAGGTTTTGTAGAATGAGCTAGGCACTTACTTTCTATCCCAAGATCAGAGAATGTCCTAGTAGTTTGGGGAGGATTAACCATTCCAGCCCTATCTGGACTTGTTTCTAAATTCATTCCTTCTTCCACAAAATTTTATCTGGTAGAAAACTTGCTAAGATTCCAGCTGAATGCCAAACAATGTCCTGAGAAACCTTTGATTTCCACAATGAGCAAAAAATCCCTAAATTTTGGAGTCCACTTGAAAGACAGTTTTGTGTTTTTTTTTGATCTTTTACTTGTTGCATGAAAAATATGCTCTGCTATGCCTCAGAGTTTGGGCCTCTCCCCTAGGGTGGTGGATGCCCTTCCTTGATCTATAAGACAAGCACAGGAAAAGAGGAAGAAGGCAGTAACCCCCAGGAGGGTCTCAAAGTCACAGTCACAGTCCTGAAACTCTCCCATTGGAAATATGCCAGTACTTGGTGTGCGGAGCATTGGGTGACATATGGAAGTGTTAAATCCCTATATTGTATACCTGAAACTAATATTACACTGCGTGTTAAGTAACTAGAATTTTAATAAAAACTTGAAAAATAAGCACCCCAGTAACAGAAGGAAGGATGTGGGAAGATCTGGCTTTGGTCGGTGTGGTAGTTCTTGTTTGTATATATTTTACCTACTACAGTGGGTGAAGTTGTTGATAGATTTATTTTCTTCTATCATTTCGATCAATATTAAACTCATGTTGAATAGCAACTTTGAAGAGCTCATTAAGCATGTATTTTAATGTGTTCTAAGTACATATACACATTTATACATGTGCATAGTTAAATGTAGATATTGAATCCTTCTGTTGTATTTTTTCAGGGACTTTAAAGTCTTTTATGTTGATCATGGGCTACGTTTATTAGATTTAGCTAATGAGACAGGGTTAATAATTACCAGTATAATATAGGAACAAATGGTATTATATTCAACAAGTTATTCAGAGAGAGAGTATTTTTTAGAGGCTTTGATATCTGGCCAGGAAAATATTATTTATTAATGAGGAAACATCCAGTGGGATTAAAGCATAATTAATTGCTACTTTGTTTGAGAAAACTACCAATGACTGACAGAATTCATGGAGGTGCTAATCTCTCTTCAATTTTTATTTCTCTCATTGCTTAGAGAAAGTAATTAACCATTATGGAAGAGAGGAACCCTATATAATTTGTTTACCAATAAAATATCCTTAAATGAGAGAAGTAGCAGATTCATTTAAATAGACCTAAGAAATCTGTCTTCTTTCAGAAAACTGAAATAAAATATGATTCAGACTTGTGACATTTCAGTGTGTGGCTATGATCTCATGAAAGAGAAAAATAATTTTCTTGGAGGAATGAAGACACATAATTGAACACATAAACAACTTAAGGTTATTTCCCTGTATATGAATCTCCTTTAAAAAAAAAAAAGCAAGGGTAAAATATGTAAATCCTGTACAGTATTCTTCCAGATCATTCTCTGCATCTTTTCAGTCTCTTAAAGGAGTCCTGTTGACTTTTCACTTGAGAAAAAAGACAAAAATATTTCACTTTAAATTTTCTTCACAGAGCTTCATGAAAATGTTTAAAATCTGAATGTATTAGGAAAGAATATTTTACGTCTTTTTTTCCCCAAGCCTGTTTTTAAAAAGTCCTTAAATATGTACTACACTGAGAAGGAATTTTTTGAGAAGCTAACTCCAATAAAATTGAGTATTGACCCTTGGTAGCTTTCTTAGGCTTGTGAATGGTTCATCTTTCACAGTTTGTCATTGAGCAGAGTTGTACGAGTTCAGAGCATGACCTCTTCCAGCCAGGAGAGGTAGAATGGTCTGATGGTTAGAGCGAGCTGGGTCTTGTCTGTGCACGTGGAGCCACAGCTGACCTCATCAGGAATGGAAATGGTTAGAACAATGAGGGACAAATGCTCCACAAGCTCAGAAACCTTATTCTTTGGAAAATGGCCATTTGAAGACTTCTAAAAATAATTTACTTGAGAAATAAAATATTGAGAACTAGGTTTTTCATGATCACGTTTTCCAGCACTACTTTGGATTTCTATTGTAGTGAATAGGATGTAGTAAGAAAACGCCAGACAAAATATTAAACTATTGACATTATAAACTGAAGTACACAAAAGTATATATCCCTTTATATTTCTTTTGTGCTTTCCAATTAGATAATAAATGACATACATTCTAATAAGAATAGAAACCTTTCTTAATATCCTTGGAACCTTTAGAGAAGGACGTTTTTGTTTTCTTAAGCTGACTCCCCAGCTTCTCAATGAAGTTCTCTTTGAAGGACATAATGATAAATAATGGAGCCATTTCAATTGTTATTTTGCCAAAAGGTATTGTCTGAGTTTTTGTGTTCATCATGCCTTGTGAAATTCAGCTGTGTCCTTGGTCCTCCTAACTAGCCAGAGGAGGGAAAAGGCAAAGCCATTCCATTGTGGCTCTCTCTAGAGTGAAAAATCAAATGCCATGCTTTAATGGTCGTTAGTCGGATAACTGCTTGCCTACCATTCTGGCTGAGGGGTGGAAAAGTTACCAGCACATCTCAGTCTGAATCATTGTCACCCAGAGATAATCTGGCAGATCCTTCTGGTAAGAATAGCTCTTTTTAATGTATTGTTTGGATGACTTTGAAGATTTAAATTGCTTTTGTCTTTCTTACTTACACATTTGCCAAGGGATCATTCCATACGCTATGAGTTTCTTACTTTTATTAAGTTGGATTTGGTCTGGGTCTATAAATTGTATATGAATGAGCCTGAAATCTGCATTGATAGAAACCTCTGTTCTTTTGCAGTCTAATGCATGAAACTAATAATTTCATACCTCTTCTGCTGTAGCTACACTTATTTTTAGTAAGTGTTTTGGTTGCTTTCTTAATCAAAATATGAACTTTTCCTGTTATGAATATATCAATTTTAATATCAAGGGAGAAAATGCCTGACTCTATTCCTTGTATTGTTAAGACCAAATATCATTTTATTTCCAACTTTCTTATCAGGAATTTGCTACACTGGAAAAAGTTTTCGAGTGAGCTACCGTAAAGCATAAAATGAATTTAGAGCCTATGAATGACGAATAAGATTTATCAAGCAGCAAAAAGCAAATTGGTACATTTAAAAGTTAATGGTATTTTGGAGTACCAAATTACAGTGGGGAGATGACAGAAATATTTTGCAATTCCGAAAAGCACCCTAAAGACTTGAAGTGTTTAACGAACCATATCATGTGGTATTATAATATTGGTTTACATTCCTTTTGGACCATGATTGCATTAACTTATGTTTTCCAGAGGTGGGTATTTTTGAAAGGCGGCTGTTTATTAATGTTTTGTCATTTTCTTCATAAAGCTCAGTAATGGGTTGTAGCTGGCTAATTTAATCCATAAGGCACTTTCATACTCTGTTGCAGGTTTTAAACAGAAGTCCAACGGCTTTGTTATATTTAGGAATAGAACAAAGGCATTATGTCATTCCGTATGTATACATCCCACTGAGCTCCCATAGTTAAAGAGGACGTAGTTCCTTTCTCTCTCTAGTAATGATAGGCATGCCACCTCCAAAGCAAACCAACAAAAACCTATCATGCCTTTAAAAACAACAGAAAACCAAAAGGGACTGGCAATATAGGCGAGCCTAGTAACCTGTCCTCTTCGAGCTATGTTCCTCTCTCCTTCCCTCTCTCTCTCTGCACCCCCCATCCCCTTGCTCATACTATAGTCTGTTCTGATTTCACAGAAGTGAGTTTAATTTTAAAAATCTGTTAATGTTCTGAAACGTTCACACTTCTGATTCTATAGGCAGATACTGGAAAACTAGGTTTGTGCTGATTTTTCACAATCCTTAGGATGTGGAACATGCTGCCATATGTTAGGGTAAGGCTTTCGGATGGGAAATCAGTGGAGTGTTTTTGAGCAGGCCTGGCAGGATGAGGGAATCTTGTTTAGATTCAAGAATTGGATTGTTTGTTTTTGCTTTCTTACGTGATTACTCTAATATGGCATAATCATAACAGAACCGCGGCAACATGGCAGTCTGCTGGCTTGTTTTCATTGCAGGTTCATTGGCAGTGAGCTCTGATTGTTCATTGTTGCCACTCATTTTTAATCTTCTCTTGATTTCACCACTGATGAATTGGCACAGAGTAGGTGAATTTTGTTTCATGATATTTTGGGAGAATATATAAATGGAAAAGTTGACTTGAGAGGATCTGGATGGGTTTTGGAACTTAACTGTGGGAAACAGTGTAGTAGCTGAGGAACTAAATGTGCCTTAAAAACAACAACAACAACAAAAAAAAACCCCAAACCTCTTAGGGTCCCAAAGTCAATGTTAGAGGAGTGTCTTCAGACTTGTTTTCATTTTGTAACCGGTATCGCCCTGTCCATGTTTGTGTGGAATACAGCACAGGTGCGAATGCTTTGTAAATAGCATCCTAATTCTGAGATGGGGGATAGGGATGGGGGTCATGGAATTATTACTGAAATTCTGTCTTATGCGTCTTATGCATTGATACATTGGAAAAAGTTTTCTGAATTGTAGGTGTTGGCACCTCGGGTCACACAATGACAGGAAATCATCCTGAGGCTATAATCTATAGCATACTAGTAAACCTTCTCAGGATGCCCAACTTCAAATCATCTTTGTTAAAAGTCCTGGAGTAGTGGAGAGTCTCAAAATCCAGAAAGGTGTTTTTCACACCAGCTTAACCAAGAGTCTTATCTGAGGCAGCGAACAATCAGCCCAAATGACTAATTTGATTTTCTACTTCTCTTCCTTTCCTTAATCAGAATTCTGATAGAGGGATTAATTAGCAATAAAGCAACATGAGGAAGAAGGAAAGAAAATGAGGGCATAGATAATCCACAAACTATATATAATCATCCCTGCGTAATCAAAAGTTAACTGTCATTAACATGACATTTGCTTTTAAAGCCAGGCAGAAAATTATGATTTTTTGGCACTAACCTAATCTTTAATTATAGCATAGTACCATTCTTTCCTTGTGTGAGTTCAGATAGCTATAAATTATATTAGTCTAGGGCTTTTGTGTCATTTCCTTTCCTTTTCCATGATTTATATAGTCAGAAAACTGACCTATAATTAAGTGTACTTGAGAATGGTCTCTGGTTAATTAAATGCTGTGGAGTGCGTAGGGTGTGTTTTGCTAAAATTCCAAGGGAAAAGGCTGTCCTTGGATTAAATATTTATGAGGAGTCCGGATCAGTCTTTGCTAGGGTCTATGACATGAGAGGTAAAAATGAATTTTACTTGACTATTGTCTATAAAATAATGCAAGATTCACCTTTTTGTATAATTAAAGGATATCATTTCAAAAAGTGTGTCATTTGAGGCATGCCCTGGTTTTAAATAACTGGTAAAATGGATAAATCCTGTGGAAACACAATTAAACTCTTGTCTTCCTTTCTCTTTATTTTTGCCCTTTCTCAGCCACAAGGAACTAGTTTGATTGGCTAGGTCTGAAAACTCACTAATCCATGCGCCGCAGTAAGCTGGAGAGGGGCGATCTCAAGGCTGGCAAATCATAGCCAGACTGCCCACCGAGGCACCAGAAGTTGTCCTAACTCCAGAGCTAGGCTGAGACACTATCCTACTTTATGCCATCTTCCATTCCTACCACCCACTTTCAGCAACATCTCCCCACCCAGAAGCACATATGCACCAGATGATAGGAAACTTGTTTCTATTCCAGGATCCTCCAAACAAATCCTAGAACCCGGACCAACTAAAGACAGGGAGTGGTGGTGGGGTGGGGAGGAGAATGTGGAAGATGGGAAAGATTCTCATTCCTCTGTGGTTTGATGTAGAGAGGAAACTCTAGAACTGTCCAGGGACTGCACCAAAACATTTATTCGGGCAGGGACTCTGTGTAGTTGGGTCTTCTGTACGCAGCGGAGGAAGAGACACACTGGCAGCTGGGTGGGGGGAATTGGGCCTACAGATGTTTTCCTTGGCATGCATAGTGTTTTAAAGAATTGAGCCAACATTTTAAAAAATTAATATTCCAATCCCAATCCAGAGTTTTGGCTGCTT
Organism: Mellivora capensis; assembly: GCA_004024625.1. NCBI lineage: Eukaryota > Metazoa > Chordata > Mammalia > Carnivora > Mustelidae > Mellivora > Mellivora capensis. The sequence continues at coordinate 82,370 of PISX010003654.1, read as the reverse complement.
TGGAAAAATTAGAAGATTGGCAATGTTGCATCTGTGTTCTTGAAGCCTGAGCTGACTGGAGGTCACAGGGTGGACTGTAGTCACTGATCAACCTGATCCGCTAAATCGCTACTTGGCCCCTGTGTGGATTACAGTTCACAACTTCTCCCCTCCCCTTTCTCTTCATACCCACACAGTCCAGTTAATGATCTGCAGGTTAGCAGTGATGTTTTAGATAGAGAGGTGGAGAACTTGGGAGGGGATCAGGTTAGGCTGGGCCATTACTTTTTTTTTTTTTTTTAAGATTTTATTTATTTATTTGTCAGAGAGAGAGAGAGTACAGGCAGACAGAGTGGCAGGCAGAGGGAGAGGGAGAAGCAGGCTCCCTGCAGAGCAAGAAGCCCCATGTGGGACTCGATCCCAGGACGCTGGGATCATGACCTGAGCCAAAGGCAGCCGCTCAACCAACTGAGCCACCCAGGCATCCCTGGCTGGGCCATTATTAAGTTGAAGGTAGGGAGAGTCAAAACATAGACTTCAGGTGTTAAGTTGAACCAGATGAAATTGACCTCCTCATAGTTCAAAAACAATCAAATATTGACAGTTTCATGTCTTCAATCCACCTTTACTTCCTTTTAAGAAATGTTTGCCACACCCCTAGAGTTCTCATTGCTCTGTGGGATTTGTTACAGAATAGTATATTATCCTTTAGACCTCTAGGATTTCAGGGTTAGATACTTTTGTTTTAGGGAATAGCTGACCCCTTCATCCCTCATAGACTTACTTTTTTTATTATATTCAGCCCAGTGGATGTTGTTTCTCTTTAATTTAAAAAAAAAAAGTAACTTATAGAAAGACTCACTGGCTTGTGATACTCAGCTTTAATAACTTCATACCCAGAAATACTCTTACATGCATTTGTTGTGGTAAAGGACACATAACAAAATTTACCATCTTAAACATTTAGGTTTATAATTCAGTAACATTAAGTACACTCACGGTATTGTGTAACCAACGACATGATCCATTCCACAACTTTTCTATCATCTCCAATAGAAATTCTGTACCAATTAAGTAATTCCCCATTCATCCCTTCCCTGGCCTCTGATAACCCCCAGTCTACTTTATAGCTCTGTGAACTTGCCTGTTTCAGGTTCCTCGTTCAAGTGGAACCATACAATATTTTTCCTTCTGTGTCTGGCTAATTTTACCTTGCATAACGCTTCAGGGCTTTACCCACGTTGTGCCATGTATCAGAATTCCATTCCTTTTTAAGGCTGAATAATTCACTGTATTCATATGTCCCAGTTTAATTATCTACTTTCCTGTTGGTGGACACTAGGTTTATTTCCACCTTTTGGCTCTTGTGAGTAGTGCTGCATCAAACACTGATCTACAAGCATCTGTTCTAAGTCCCTGCTTTCAATTCTTCTGGATATATGTCTAGAAATGGAATTACAGAATCATATGTTAATTCTCTGTGTAACTTTCCGAGGAGCTGCAGAACTGTTAAATAGTTTTCCAGAGGTAACAAATGAAAACTGCCTTAATGTTCCTATTAAATCTAGGTACTTACTCTCTTTTAAATGAAGATAAAACCACAGTCTTTTTTTTTCTTTTGCCATAGAAAATATTGGTCAGAGAAAAGGCAGATTTTTCCTAAGACACTCGAATCAGAATTTCATGGGGGTCAAATTTTGCTCTACACTGTTGCCATTTTTCAAGCCCTTCAGCAGTACTTTTTGGTTTCAACATTAACTATTTTGATAATGATTTCTTAAATTTCCTCACCATCATAGCTGATGAGACTATTTTTTGCACAACAAACAAAGTTTACTCTCTGATATTGGAAGTTAATTGGTTAGCGCATTATAATACATTCCACATAGATGCCTCTCTGGGACCATATGAACACACATGCTTTGCTCCTGCTACTAACACATGTGCATGTTAGGATATGGAGTCGACCACCCCTCAAGTAGACAGAGAACACTCTCGATAATGCAAGTCACACAGCGAGGTTTATTTCCAGCTAGCTAGGGTCCAAGTATCTGCCTGGCACAACGGGCTTCTACAAGGACCCCAAGCGCTCAAAACCAAGCGTTTATATAGCATTTTTAAGGCATTTAACACACAGTAATTTTCCATACATTCATATCTGGCTCCACACTCTGACGGTCCACTTTTGCGTCACTCCCTGGTGGTTTAAGCTGATTAGCAGCTGCCGGGGTGTTGCAGGGTGGGGTACTTTCTTGGAACTGAAGTAGGGTGGGGGTCTCTGGAACTAAATAAAAGTAGGGGAAATTTCAGCCCTTGGGCCTGAGATGGTTGCCCAAGCTAAGATGGCTGTACTTACGCGAAGGCTAAACCTGAGGTGGGATGGCCTTAATTTTTCTCGGCTTCCACAGTGCACACACACTCCGAGGAAGAAGTTACAAAGCTATCTGTACACATAAGTAATAGCTGGTGCCATGGTCTTCATTATAACAAACGCCATTCATTTCAGATAAATTTTGGGATTCTCAGCAAAAGGATTTTCTCATTCATTTAAATGCACTTTGGTTTTATTATATAAATGGGTTCTGGGAATGGCCATGCAGATTCACAGTGAGCTCTGAAACCCTTCACTGTTGACTTCGGCAGCAAAAGCCTGTCCCTGCCGGCAGTGACCTCAACACGTCTCCTTTAAATGGTGGCGGTGGTCTGTGCCTGGTCTCAAAAGTGTAGCACAGCATTTCGTCTTTCCATAGTACAAACGGGGTTCCGCTGGCCAATTTCATACTAACCAGCCCTTCTATTCAGCCTTGGAAATAATGGGAGCAGCACAGTGGGTGGCAATTTCTTCACTGGTTCAAAAAGGTCTGAGGACTAAGATACAGTTCTGGGATGTCGACCATGTGGAGGGGAGATTCATCGTGGAAAGGAGGAGTTATGTATTTTGTTTAAAGATCTAAATTCCCTTTCCTCTGACTTCTTACGATAGGATAAGAGAATAGGAAGGACTTGATACCATTTTAATTTTCAAAATAATCATTCAGGGGAACTGCCTGACTAAGCAACAGCTCACATTGCTTGGCCATCTAATAATGCATTTGCTGGGTTTTTTGTTTGTTTGTTTGTTTGTTTGTTTTTTCTTTCTTGTCTGACTTCTCTATGGCAATATCCCTTCGGGCGCCCTACTATAACTGGGACCAGAATGAAGGTATATCCATGCATGCTCCCAGTAACCAGTCAGTCTGACTCAGCACATTCTGGGGAAGGCATGGACCATAGGATTACATCCTGCTACTTGGACAGTGATGAAAGGTAGGGAAGCCGAGGACTCTGGGTTTGAGGCCTCATTCTGTTCCTGATGGACTTTAACAAGTCAGTTCTTGGAGCATTTAACATACTTCTCTCCCATGTTCTTCATGAGAAATGCAGGAATTTAGGAGGAAAATGCAGATTGGGAACCGGGGAGAGAAGGAGGTTCTGAATTGGAGATGCTCAAGGGATTTTGAAGAGCAAATCTGGGCACATTAAATTTTAAGTTACCATTCCATACTGTAATGGAGCCCCTCTTCCATTACTAACATCTTATTAAAAAAAAAATATATATTGCTGGGGCACCTGGGTGGCTCAGTGGGTTAAGCCTCTACCTTAGGCTCAGGTCATGATCTCAGGGTCCTGGGATTGAGCCCCACAATGGGCTCTCTGCTCAGCGGGGAGCCTGCTTCTTCCTTTCTCTCTCTCTGCCTGCCTCTCTGCCTACTTGTGATCTCTGTCAAATAAATAAATAAAAATCTTTTAAAAAAATTATTGCTGATACTTTAGAATGGGAATGAGTTCAAAGCAGTTCCACTTCTGAACTAACAGAGTCTGCAGAGAGAAAAGAACAGCCATAGGTGAAGGATACAGGGTGATCGGGAAAGTCCCCATAAACAGAACACTAAGTGATTTTTAGGGGAAATGGACCATTCCTGAACATTCTTGGAGATGCTGGACTAACAATAGATTACTATTTTTTTTTATAACATGTCCAAGAATATTAAAAAAATTACTCTTAAATGGTATTTTAACACACAAAAGTAAGAAAAGAGAACAAAAGAGTGCTTTAAACTGAATAAATATAGCTTTGTGAAAATTTTACTCTTTTATCATCTTTGACTCTTTTTTCTATGAACTATTGAATCCTTAATTTGTTGACTAGCATTGGAGAATCTTGAGTCTAGATTCCAACTCCTTTTAAAACTCAGGAGCCTGGTATTTACATAAAGTAGCTTGCCCAACTTGCATGTTTGGGAGGCCCAAAACTTAGGAGTAATTCCACGTTCTGGATTTGTGGGTTGTTTTGGGGTTTTTTTGGTTTGTTTTGTTTTGTTTTGTTTTGTTTTTTTGTCTTACCAAACTTTCCCATGAGAGTAAAGCGTGGTTAATCAGGATCTCAGGCTGATGGATATAAATTTTTTTCCCCCAAAGGGAGGTCAAAAATTCCACAGTCTAGGAATGATCTGGTCATCAATGTGGAAGTTTTTTTAGATATTTTTGGTCCTACAGACTCATTTTACTGATGTTTTCATTTAAGTTTAGAAATGCAAAGTGATTTGTTCAAGGTCAGACAGCTATTTGGTGGTAAAGTGGTATTGAACCCGGTCTCATGGTTCCCAGTGCATCTAGACATTGATCCATTTGAACACCTCCTGGATATTGTCCTAGCACTAGGTTCAATGAAATGATAATCAACCAAATATTTTGCAGCTGTTTTTAGAATTGTTGGGAGTGGGAAGATGTTGTCTAGAAAGCGGTAATTATAAATGTATCAAGCATTAAATTTGAAGTGGACCTTTGGGTTTATTTATCCTAATTCATATTTGAGATAATGAGGCCCTAATCTAATGAGGTAGCATGGGATGAACAGACAGATGAATAATTTTGGTGGTAAGCATCAACAAGATGATGGCTAATTAACCATAGAGGCTGGAAGAGAAGTCAAAAATATACATGGAATTAAGAATTGGGAGCAGAATAACATAGTAATTAAAACCAGGGACTGTGGTGTTCTCTGCCTTCATGTGACTTCAGTTTACTCATTTGTGAATTAATGATTTCCATTTTAGGGGTTTTCTGAGCATGAGTGATACTGATTAATGAGAAGAATGAGGTGTGTTGGTTTAGGGGAATTCTTTCTCTATTAAAGATGCAGGTTTTTCCCTGTAAAGCCTCTAGAAACTGGCTCCATCACTTAGCCATTGTTTTTCTTGACTCCTCCCATCTAAAAGGTTTTTAATTATGAAAATAATCTTAAGGCACCAAGTAGATTTGGGCTACCAAATGTTGGCCTCACTAAGACTTGGAACAAAGATTCACTAAAAGAAGAGCAGGAAGCCCATCTAGAGCAGTCCAGGGGAAGAGTGATCCCTGCACTTGCCACAGTGTTGGTGATGAACTCTTAAGTGAATGATACCAAGAGCGTTTCTAGACTTAGATACCTAAATCAGACGACAAGGAAAAATTCTGTTGGGGTAATCTTAGTTGTTAGTTCTAGTTTGTAAAAGAGTTCTGAGTTGAGGGGGAGACTTAGTAACCAAAAGCATCACATAAAACAAACTTCTATTTTCTTTTATTGCACTTGGTGAAAGTTATTAAGAATGTAATTCTTTCTGCTTGCTATGTGATTAGCAGCCGAACCTTTTGGGGGTAAATTTCCATTGCTATGCTCTTGTTATCGCAAATGGAATTTGCATGCCTAATTCTCTTCCCTCCATATTGAATCCATACCCCTTTAGGTCTAACGGCATGCTAAAAATGATTCCAAATCTCCAATGTTGATTGTGGGCCATATGTTAGCACTAATTATATAAATGAGACTTGGTAGAAATGTGACATGCTAAGCATTCTGAGCTTAAGGAATTATCTAAATGAATTCTAGCTTGAGTTAGTGCTAGCAGAGGCAAGGAAATGCCAGCGCAGGTTTTGAGCAGATGTTAACAGGTCTGCATGGCTCTTCGTTGTCATTATTTGTCTAACTACAAGGACTGCTGATGGAACATTGTGTCAGAGTATTTTAAGGTGCCATTTTCCTGAAGATTGCATTTTGCACCTACAGATGGATTCATTTTCTGAATAAGCAGAATGGGATGACAGAATATCAAATCTGCAGTCTTGCTGTGAGTTTAAAAACTTGGCATTCATTGAGGTTACTCTCTATGGTCATTATGGCCTGGAAGCCAGAGACTTCTAAAAAGGCATTTCATTTTCAGTATCAGACATTCCTGAATTTTGGTTTTCAAAATGATGGTGAGGGAGAGAAAAAGGATTTCTGATTTCAAGCAAAAGTGAGTAACAGTATGGCGAATATTTAAGACTGTGTGTGTGTCTAACAATTAAGGAAGATGGTTGTTGATTGAAGTGGTCAGGGGAATTTTGGGACCCTAAGTCATATCAAGATGGAACTCCAAATCACCCCCTTTACCTGGAAATCATGAAGTCTTGAATGTGCCAATGATTGCCTATTTCAGAGCCCTTTGTAAACCTGACTGATATCCTTGTTGATCTCACACAGGTTTTTGTTGGTTTTTTTCCCCCTCACTCACAGCATTCTTAAGATCAGAATGGATTGTTGCTTAAAAAAATGCAAGAAACCAGCTGATAAATTCCACCTTTTCTTTCTGGGTCCCCAGCACAAGGCCCAGTGCTTGATACACAGTGAATATTTGCTGGACGAATGTTGGTGAACTCATAGGAAGAGCTAACATTTACTGAAGACTTACTATATATTAATATTTGACTAGCATTATCTCATTTAATCCATACTGCTAGGTTCTTACATGGGTGCTACTCTTGTGGTTTTGCAGATGAGGAAACTGTAGCTAAGAGACATGAAATGGCTCGCTTAAGAATCACAAGTAAGTGAGCGAGATGAAATTGGAACCGAGGAATGTCTGATACTGTCGCTCACTCCTGTAGGGTGTGGATTCTTTTAGAGTCTTCCTTACTGAGTTGATTGTCCTTAAATCTGGGTCTCTAGGTATATGTTAGAGGGTTGCTGAGTTGCCTTGTGTGAGTTGTTCTGTATTCTGTTTGTTTTTATTGCTGTGGTAATCTAAGTAGAATGGATCTGAATGTATTCTTGATCATCTGGATGACCATATTGTGATGGTGCCTACTATCACATTAGAGCCAACTAGTATTACTTTAATTATAGAACATTATTCAGGGAGGGAGGAGAAGAGGCAGACTAAATCTGGAGATGATAATGTGTTTGTGCCAATGAAGGTTCAGTAACATTAAGGATTTGGAGTGGTTTAAATAGAGAACTGGAGTGCAAAAAAAAATTTTAATTTCCACCAAGCAGAAAGCAATGGTGATATGATAATACCGTAGGAACCATGCCATTCCAGTCTGTCCACATTCCCATTGGGGCACAGTAAGACAGTTTCAGTAAACTAATACTACCCATTTATATCAAAGATAGGTGGTCATTTTATTTTTATTTATTTATTTGACAGAGATCACAAGTAGGCAGAGAGGCAGGCAGAGAGAGAGGAGGAAGCAGGCTCCCCACTGAGCAGAGAGCCTGATCCCAGGACCCTGAGACCATGACCTGAGCTGAAGGCAGAGGCTTTAACCCACTGAGCCACCCAGGAGCCCCTAGGTGGTCATTTTAATTTCTTTTATAATCTTATAAGTTTTTCTCTATAAAATTTTGATTTCACGATTATAGAGCACCTCAGACATAAGGAGTTTACACTTTCTTATGTAACAATAAAGTGTATCTGTCAAGATTACTAAGGGAGCCATAATTTTTTCCTTCATTTCAAAGGGATCTGTGTACTCTTCGAGGTATGAATGCTTATATCAGCCTTTGGGTACTATGTGATCCCCAGGAGTTGCAATGAAACTTGATCAGGGTAACTGGAGTGTGTGTGTGTGTGTGTATGTGTATGCAAGTGCATGTACGCGTGCATGTGTACACCTGATAATCTCATGAAACAAGTGGTGGCCCTAGAATTTGGGCCAGGGGTGGTTGGTTGATAAACATCTCCTGGGACTCAGCTCTTTAGACCTTGATACAAGCAATAATCCTGAAGCACCTTTCCTTTCCCATGAAGTTCTTGTTCTGAGTATCTTGTTTTTTTGTTGTTGTTGTTGTTGTTTTGTTTTCAATTTCTAATGTTACCAAAGAAAGATAGCTTCTTTGGGCCAGGATATGGCCGAGTCTTATTCTTAGTGATTCTCCTTTGCCAAGAATTAAAAGGAAATTCTCTTGGCACACTTGGTCACTGCAATATCTTTATATCTTGGCCTCCAACCAGACCACAACCCTGAACAAAGATGTATTTCTTATTCTTACTGACACCTTACACAATTCCCAATGGTGTTACTTATCTCTAAAGTCAGTGAGGCATCCAAGGGGCTTAGGGATGGTGAATAATGAGACCCATTCATAGTAGTTAATATTCTGTTTTCTAATGGACATTATTTCATCCTTGGAAGTTTATTTGCCACTGTTCTCTTTGGAACTCAGACTCTAATGCCACAAGCCACCTTGAGAACTCCCTATAAGGTATCCTTAAGCATGGTTATAATCGAAGTGGTTATATCATTAGTGGACAATATTTTTTTTCTAGAGTTGAATGTTTTGACTAGAAGTTGGCCAGTTCAGAGTGGTAATTACATAACCAATCTCTTGCCTTTAAAGATTAAGGAGGAGTGGGAAGTTGGGGACAGTCAACATATAGTGCAGAGAGTACTCTGTGCTCTCTTGGCAGAATGTTGTTGGAAATAGGGTTTCCAAGCTAAAACTAATGCAGATATTTCTGCTATAAGATAATATATACAAGCTTTAAAACAAACCTGGAGTTTTGGAAAATGACACATTAATAATGACAAGGGTCATGGGAAAATATTGTTAGAACAGACCACTCTAAAGATCTATAACTTTGTAATCCCAGCACAAATAAACCTAATTAAAAATTACTAGTGCTATTGAAAAGCCATACTTCATTCCTCTTCTTTAAGGAGTGAATTGTTTATGGAGTATTACCTTGAAAAAACTGACTGTAATTGATGGTAGGACTGAGACTGCTGAATTAAGGAGCTCAGATTTAATGGGGCAAACCATATGATTAGTCTTTCTAAGACAAGGCATGTGGCCAAACTGAGCCAAGAAGGAGGAACATGGGTTAATTGGGTATAGTACAATATTCATCAACAATTTCTATTCTGGGATATCTTGTGTTCAACTGCTATTATGTGCGAAAAAGTATTAATGTACTGGGAAAAGTCCTATGTGACCCTATGTAACTTCCCTCTTAAGATGACATCACCCCTCTATTTACCACTCCCACCATGCTAATATGTTTTACATATGCACATTTGTAGCAAAACAGATGGTGAGTTTATCAAGATATTTGAAGAATAATCCACCTGATTGAATCTCAGGCATTTTACATTTGAAGAGGAGTGTTGCTTCATGTTGAGAAGTAGGACATGTGTAAACCATGATGTCAGGCTAAGGGAGCCTCAGGCTATAAACTGATACCATCTCTACTCCATGAAAACATGTACATCTTTATTATATTTTTATGGCTACAAGGAAGGCTCACACATACACATCAGTATACGTGGACCATCAGTACTGTTGGTTTGTGACAGATTCTCCATTTAGTCTGGTGGGGTTAGAGTAGCATGGTTGGTTTCATTGCCCTACTAAGGGTAATCCTTAAACATAGCAAAATGGCTATGTGCTCTTTTTTCAGAAGGTAATAAGTAACACTCATGTAAATTTCCTTAGCATGATCCTTTGCTCTTTGTGGAATAACATTTACCCATTTGTTGTCCTCACCATAGTCCAAACAATCCCATGTGCCTCCTTTAGGTCATGACCAAAGTCTCCTCTCTTAGATTAGCTAGCCTGATGAGTTGTGCTCAGTGATCAAAGATGGCTGAAAGGATTTTTTTTTTTTTTTGAAAGGATTTAAAAAAAAAAAATTTTTATTTGTTTATTTGACAGAGAGCTAGAGAAAGAGCACAAGTAAGCAGAGCGGCAGGGAGAGGGGGAGAGAGAGAAGCAGGCTCTCTGCTGAGCAGGGAGCCCGATGTGGGGCTCAATCCCGGGACCCTGGAATCATGACCCAAGCCGAAGGCAGCTGCTTAACCAACTGAGCCACCCAGGCACCCCGGCTGAAAGGATTTTTGAGAAAGAAGCACTGGCTCCCTTTTAGCCCTTGAACTCTCGATGTGTCATTGGAGGAGCACCAGTTACAGAAGCAGACCTCTGCCTGCAGTGTTGGAAAGTTAGGCAGAGGAAAGTTAGGGGGAGATAAGAAAGAAAAACATAGATATGACCAAAAGTGTGGGTTCAAATCCTAGCTTCTCCGTTTCTAGCTGGGTGACCTTGCTTTCTTCATCTGTTAGATATAGAAAGTTGACCACATGGAGTGTATATGAAAATAAACTGGAAAGATGTTTTCATTGGATCTCTTTATCTTAGGCTAGGAAACCTCTAGGGCTTCTTTTCTATTTGATTAATCAAGGCTGACAGAAAATTTAAGAGGGGAAAATACTCTAATTCTGTGACTCAGTGTTATTTAATATCCTACTCATATAATCTCTATACTCATCTCTCCTATCTATCCTGTATGGAAAATGCCATCTTAGTTGTCATCAGTTTGGAGAGCAAGTTCAAAGGGCTAAGCACTGATTTTGCTGAAAGATGGAGTCCTTCCCAGCCCTGGGGCCACACTTGCCCCTTGCCACATGTTCTCAGCTGCCTACGGACCTGGGAAACCTCACTGTACTTCTTCACCTTGTCGTTTACATTCATAGCTTTCCAGTGTGCAAGCAACAGCATAACTCACACTGTAGGAGAGGAGTAGAGCAACTCCCTCTGGTGACCTTACGTGGCAGAAGGTTAGCTTCCTGAGAGGGCACAGCCATGTTGCAGATGGCACCATAGAAGGGAAAAGTGTTCCAGAACACACCTAAAGAATTTAGAAGGTGCACACGAAATTGAGGGTCCAATTGGCTGAAAGGCAAATTGCCAAAATAACAGTCTGGCAATTTAAAGATTGTAAACTGATTTTATATATTTTTATACTGTCCATAAAGACATCTTCTAATTAGAAAATGAGAAATAAAGTATTACTATTAAATATAGGCATGAGGACATACTCTCTTGACTCTTGTTCCAAATTTTATTTAGCTCCTTTTAAGCATGACTGGGATTTTCCTCTGTACAGGACATTACCCTACAGCCTCTGAGATACAATAAAGTACTCGTCCATTCCAAAAGCTAGTTAATAAATTGGATACCTCTGAATGGACACATGATGCATTTGATTTGTTCCTTTAATTTTTCCTCCAATAGCCAGCAACTGGGTAGAAAATACTAGCCTGGGTTGGCACAGGTGTAGGAAATTGATGCAAGAATCACCAGCCAGCCATATTATTGTATCTTTGGAATGCACCCAAGATCAGAGGGAAGAGTGAAGGGGCAGATTGCAGCAGTTGCAACAGTGTGTAACAAAAATATTGTGCCATTGAGATGCTAATGTGGGTGAGCATCATATTGTAAAATTCACATTGTTAGAAGGCAAGCCTAACCACTTGAATCACATAGACTGATTTTTATGGGAGACCTCTTATTTTATTCTTTGGGTATTTCATTTTCATCCTGTGTTTTCTTTGGAATTAATAGAGCCTCTTAAAAACGGCTGTCTATAAATTTTCTCTCCTACATATGTCTCGAAACAGTTTCATTTCTTCATTTAAAACATTTCAGCCATTTCAAAATGCCCTATTTTGTATTTAATTTCACCATCTCATATAAAATACATGTTCTTCACATAATTATGTAAAAATGGGTTTGCAAATGCCCTAGAGATCCATATGATGGGCACATTATAGGATTCTAAGTAATAATAATCTCCTGTTTACATGAGACCTGATTTTCATGCCAGTTTTTACACTTTAATATATCCAGAACATGGCTTTGCTCAAATATGCTAGTTTATTCTGGTCCATGAAATGCATTTGAAATATCACAGATTAGTTTGCCTGGCAGAATGTGTAGCTATATCTGATAATGTTAGAGGTGAATGTAATGGAGCCAGAGACGGAAGCCATTGTTGTCCTGTTTGCTGTGAGTGCGGCTAAACAATACCCAGCTGGGGGACAGGATGGTGTAAGCATGGGCTTCTTCCTCAAGAAGCAGAAAAAAGAAAAACACAAATTGGGGGAAAAAAAGTGGATAATTAAGGCAAAAAGGAAGAGAATGAAAAGGGGCTATATTACATATATGAGAGCTAAAGTATGCCACAGGCAATGAACACAGAGAAAGCATAGTGTAGAGCAGTGGTTTTCACTGTGGTCCTTGAACAAGTGGCGTCAGCATCACCGGGAAACCTGTTAGAAATGCACATGCTCAGGCCCTGCCCCCATCCCCATACTTAAGAAGAAACAGTGGGGATGGGGTCCAGGAATCTGGCCTAATGAGCCCTCCAGGTGATTCTGATGCCCATTTAAGATTGAGGATTCCCAGTTCACTGGAGGGGTCCAACAGCTTCAATTCGGTGTGCTGCTTGAGGGGCTAGGCCCATGTGTAGGAGGGACACCAAGCCCAGGTGCAGGAGGAGGGAGTCCGAGACCTAAAGAACATGTAATCGAAGAGCAGAACACAGCTAATAGAGATACATGGGAGCAGTTACAACTTCTGGAGCAAATGCCTGTCCATGACTTAGTAAGCAACAGATGTTGAGGTTAAGTTAAGACCGTTGAAGGAACCATGTGAAAGTCATAAAGGCAATCTTGGCCTGGGGCTTCAGTTATATGCTCACTCTTACCACTCAGTAATGGCCATTCCCGTTGCTTAATCCTCATTGCCTAGACTCAAGTTCATGGTATAAGCAATCCTTTAGGAGGGGTGGCAGAAAGAAGGACCCAGGTAGAAGATACAGCCCATGCACAGGGGGATGGTCATGGTGCTGATATTGGGGGGATGGAGTGGGAATCAGGGCATCCAGGGCATAAAAGCATGAGGGGGCTGTGGCCAGAGTCAAGGCTAAAGAGTCTTTAGATAGTCAAGGAAGAAAATTAGGTTACTTGGGACTTTTGAGAATTACAGGTGTTTAAAAAAATAATTGTGGGAGTTTTGTGAGATTAGTGTTCCCAAGGACAAAACTTTTGGATCCCACAGGAAAAGAGAACCAGTAGTTCCTTACAACCCTCTACTAGGTACCGATCGTAGAGCTCTGGGTTCCATCTCTGGAACATCTGACTTTGATCTGATCCAAAGGGACTTGTCTACAGATAGTTGAGAGAATGACCATCATCAGATCAGTAGAAAACTGATCTGGGCTGAAAGAAGAAGATGCAAGAGTGGACAGGCTTCTCCTTAGGATATTCAGTTCTCTCGTTCACATTAATGAAAGTATTCAGGATAAACAATTTCGCAATGAACCTTATGGAAGAAGAGAAAAGGGGTTTGATTCATGTTTGCTTTCTTATAGAGAATAATTTCTGAGAACTTGGAATATGGGAAACATCGCAAAATTTGCTCACCATTTGCTATTTGTGGTGCATGGCAATTCTGTATTCAGGGGCAGTTATCAAAATATTTTACTGTCTGTTTAGACAGAAACAACTAATTCACTCGCGTCCATCACTTCCCATTTTAAAAAGTAGTGTGTGCTTCCCTCGGTGTTTAAATTTAAACAATGATTATGGAAATGTATTGTAAATACTCTTTTCATTCCATGTTAACTGGATGTTTTTTTCCCCCAACTTTACAGAATCAAATGTACACAGACTTCCTGAGATTTTAAACTTGTCTTTGACTCTTTTCTAGAAATGTTTGCTAGGTTTTCCTTTTCTAAAATTCATTCTATTCAACACCACCAGAGTCCTAGCTACTTAATATAAGCGTGTCACCCTTGGGATTTAAATGACCTCCCTTCTTTCTGTAAGGGGAGATTGTAGGGGTTTGGCTGGCCTCAGCCTCTAGCACAGTAGGTGCTCAATAAATGGTGCTCCAACCCAGTAGGTGCTCAATAAATGTTCATCTAAACCAATTGCCTTCAAAGATTGTTCTGCCTACGTGCTTTTTGAAGCTGTTCTTTCTCCCGTTATCTTCTCTTGCCCTCTTTCCTCCCCCTCTCCCTGATGGATTCATTACAAAGACATTAAACTCAGTCCTCAATTTCTCTAAATTGTTCATGCAACTCATTGAATTATATTAAAAGATAACAAAGCCCCACAGTAAAACTAATTCCTTTTTGCATCAGAAGCTGTATAATTTAGGGACACAGGGTAGGTCACCATGCACGTTAATTAGGAAAGAATGTACAGTATACCCTCTAGAAACTAAACATTGTAGCAAAAAAAAAATCACTTTTGATTGTTTAATGTCAAATGGAGTCCATTGAGCTGTAGTCTCTTCCAGAGAGAGGCTAACAGAAAGCATGAGCTGGGGGTTGGGGGGCCATATAGATGCATGGAGATAAATGAGTTCACCGTCAGGGTTTCATGAAATTTGAAGGAGAAGTGGTATTATGCATCTCTTTTATTTAAATAACCTAAAATGAGTAATTCACTCCCTAGAACATTTGATAAAAATCCTTGGAAGTTTGCCAGCAGGCACAGTGGGAGGAAGAAATGCATATTCAAAAGGAGATGAGAAAAAAAGGGAAAATCAGGAAGCAAAAACCTGAAAAAGCAATCTATACCTGATACAGTTTCTAAAATAAATTGGAACATCTTGGTTACAATTACTTTAAAGGGACAGGGCCTCCCTTTCCACTGCTAAGCAATGTCATCTTCTGGAAACCCTACCTTTGAAACACCAGTGCATTTCAGGAAGGACCCAAGAACATTTGGCTTTGCATTGCCTTCACCCTAGGCGACAGATCCCGCGAACTGGAAGCTTGGTTCTGGGGTGTCAAAACACCTACGTGCAGTGGTGATTGTTGCCATAGAGATAACCGGATGATAGATAGCTAGATGATAGATAGACACTGAATAGATAGTAGATAAATGATCTCATATGTCAGAAGAGGCCTTTGTGCCTAGGAAATTACAGATTTTTTTTTTCAAAAACAATTCTTCTGTCAAAATCAAAAATAGAACTCTTCTTTGCAATACTCCCACTCTGTATGCATTCTTACTCTTCCAGGTTTTTTTCTTATCACATTTATGATGTGTTCCGCCCATTCGATTTCCTACCTGACTTCTTGTCTGGGAGATTAACTTTCTTCAGAGGGTTGAATGTACTACCAGTGCTAGGGGGCAAGAGGGTAGACAGCTGACTGCTAAGGTTTCTTTATTATGCAATAAATAAGGGTTTCCTTTGTCCTTCTTTTGTCCTTTTTTCTTTTTCTTTTTTTTTGTACTTAGACCAGTTTGCCCACTTTTTTCTGTTCCTTTTTACTTGTTTCTTCCTTTCTACTTATCTTTACTTTTTGGTATTCAGTCTTGTTTCCATCTCTCTGTCCCCCTGTATTTGCTGCCTCACTGTTTTCCATCCCTGCTCTTCTAATGGATCCTTCTATGTATTTCCTAATTCTGATATTCTAACACATGGTGAATCCACTTGATTCTTAAAACGAAAATGGACAATTTAAGCAGATCTAAACATTTAAAATGATGGTTAGATAGGACCTTGACGAACTCATCTGAAAATTGGGCATTTGCCCACTGGTCTGGTTCCTGAAGAGGACTTTATAGAATAAATGGATAAGACTGTGGGTGCAGTCCTATTCTTCTGCTGTGTAACTCTGACAGCCTGAAAATTCAGACCGCATTTTATAGGCCGTTAAACAGTGACTGAGTCCTGGAGTTTGCTAGAAGCCATGGCAAATCATAAAGAAACTTGGGAAGTCAAGATGTGTTCCTTGGGGCAGCTTCAGAAAATCAAGGAACAAATTCAGTTTCTCCATTTTACAAATTTAAAAAATGGGGAGGGGGCAGTGAAGAGAGCTTATGGTTTGCTTAAAGTAGCTTATAACTGGCAATTCTAAGAATTTAGAACTTGCAGATTTTGACATGTGGGAAGTGACTTTTTCAGTCTATCCCCTTATAGGCAGGTGAAAGAGAATAGAAAGGAAGGGAGAATCATTATTGCTAAGGTTGTAGAATTTGAATTTGCGGCTCTTCTCCAAGTTGGGGACAAGTGAAGAAAAGAAACGATTTTAAGGTAAGAGACATTGATGCTTATGCTGAGGCAGATCAAGGAAGAGTGGGGACAAAGAAGATAATTGGAAATCTCTCTGCATCTCCATTTTTCTCATTTGTCAAATGCAAATGATACTTTTACAAATGGGTTATCATGTTTACATGAGCAATTTAGAGTGTTAAGATAGAGAAGGCGGTCAACAAGTACTAACTGCTACTGCTTAGGATTGAGACTACACTTCCATTTTAATGACCTTCCTCTAAAGAATAGAAGTCTTACTGTTCCGGAGTTGCTGAGGCTGCTTTTAAACCCATTGAAGGTTATCAGAAGTGCACACTAATTCTACCTAGCTCTGCAACTAGAATCTGAAACTGGGCCCCAAGCTGTTTGCTTCTTGGCATTGTAATCCCCACAGTTTGTGGTCCCAACTGTATCCAGGAGGTTAATATCAGACAAAAATGACCGTCAAAAAGGATCAATGATGCCCTATGCATGGAAATATCTTTAATTTGGTCTTCAATTGATAGAGGCTTATAGAGTGGATCTTCTTCTTTTTTTTTTAACAGTATTTCTTTTTTTTTCTTTATAAATTTTTTAATAAACATATCATGTGTTTTTATCCCCAGGGGTACAGGTCTGTGACTCGCCGGGTTTACACATTTCACAGCACTCATCATAGCACATACCCTCCCCAATGTCCATATCCCCACCACCCTCTCCCGTCCCCACTCCCCCCAGCAACCCTCAGTCTGTTTTTGAGATTGAGTCTTTTATGGTTTGTCTCCCTCCCAATCCCATCTTCTTTCATTTTTTCTTTTCCTACCCCCCAAACCCCCCATGTTGCATCTCCACTTCCTCATATCAGGGAGATCATATGATGGTTGTCTTTCTCTGACTGACTCACGTCGCTAAGCATAATACCCTCTAGTTCTATCCACGTTGTCACAAATGGCAAGATTTCATTTCTTTTGATGGCTGCATAGTATTCCATTGTGTGTGTGTATATATATCACATCTTCTTTATCCATTCATCTGTTGATGGACATCTAGGTTCTTTCCATAGTTTGGCTATTGTAGACATTGCTGCGATAAACATTCGGGTGCTTGTGCCCCTTTGGAGCACCACGTTTGTATCTTTAGGATATATACCCAGTAGTGTAATCGCTGGGTCATAGGGTAGCTCTATTTTCAGTTTTTTGGGGAACCTCCATACTGTTTTCCAGAGTGGTTGCACCAGTTTGCATTCCCACCAGCAGTGTAGGAGGGTTCACCTTTCTCCACACCCTCGCCAGCATCTGTCATTTCCTGACTTGTTAATTTTGGCCATTCTGACTGATGTGAGGTGGTATCTCATTGTGGTTTTGATTTGTATTTCCCTGATGCTGAGAGATGTGGAGCATTTTTTCATGTGTCTGTTGGCCATCTGGATGTCTTCTTTGAAGAAATGTCTGCTCATGTCCTCTGCCCATTTCTTGATTGGATTATTTGTTCTTTGGGTGTTGAGTTTGCTAAGCTCTTTATAAATTTTGGACACTAGCCCTTTATCTGATATGTCATTTGCAAATATCTTCTCCCATTCTGTCAGTTGTCTTTTGGTTTTGTTAACTGTTTCCTTTGCTGTGCAAAAGCTTTTGATCTTGATGAAATCGCAATAGTTCATTTTTGCCCTTGCTTCTGTTGCCTTTGGCGATGTTCCTAGGAAGAAGTTGCTGCGGCTGAGGTCAAAGAGGTTGCTGTCGGTGTTCTCCTCAAGGATTTTGATAGATTCCTTTCTCACATTGAGGTCCTTCATCCATTTTGAGTCTGTTTTCATGTGTGGTGTAAGGAAGTGGTCCAATTTCATTTTTCTGCATGTGGCTGTCCAATTTTCCCAGCACAATTTGTTGAAGAGGCTGTCTTTTTTCCATTGGACATTCCTTCCTGCCTTGTCGAAGATTAGTTGACCATAGAGTTGAGGGTCTATTTCTGGGCTCTCTATTCTGTCATTGATCTATGTGTCTGTTTTTGTGCCAGTACCATACTGTCTTGATGATGACAGCTTTGTAATAGAGCTTGAGGTCTAGAATTGTGATGCCACCAACTTTGGCTTTCTTTTTCAATATTCCTTTGGCTATTCAAGGTCTTTTCTGGTTCCATATAAATTTTAAGATTATTTGTTCTATTTCTTTGAAAAAAGTGGATAGGATTTTGGTAGGGATTGCATTAAATGTGTAGATTGCTTTAGGTAGAATAGACATTTTCACAATATTTGTTCTTCCAGTCCATGAGAATGGAACACTTTTCCATTTCTTTGTGTCTTCCTCAATTTCTTTCATGAGTCCTTTATAGTTTTCTGAGTACAGATTCTTTGCCTCTTTGGTTAGGTTTATTCCTAGGTATATTATGGATTTGGGTTCAATTGTAAATGGGATTGACTCCTTAATTTCTCTTTCTTCTGTCTTCTTGTTGGTGTATAGAAATGCAACTGATTTCTGTGCTTTGATTTTATATCCTGACACTTTACTGAATTCCTGTACAAGTTCTAGCAGTTTTGGAGTGGAGCCTTTTGTGTTTCCCACATATAGTGTCATATCATCTCCAAAGAGTGATAGTTTGACTTCTTCTTTGCCGATTTGGATGCCTTTAATTTCTTTTTGTTGTCTGAGGCTAGCTAAGGCTAGGACTTCTAGTACTATGTTGAATAGCATTGGTGATAATGGACATCCCTGCTGTGTTCCTGACCTTAGCAGAAAAGCTTTCAGTTTTTCTCCATTGAGAATGATATTTGCGGTGGGTTTTTCATAGATGGCTTTGATAATATTGAGGTATGTGCCCTCTATCCCTACACTTTGAAGAGTTTTAATCAGGAAGGGATGCTGCACTTTGTCAAATGCTTTTTCAGCATCTATTGAGAGTATCATATGGTTCTTGTTCGTTCTTCTATTAATGTATTGTATCACATTGATTGATTTGCGGATGTTGGACCAACCTTGCAGCCCTGGAATAAATCCCACTTGGTCGTGGTGAATAATCCTTTTAATGTACTGTTGGATCCTATTGGCTAGTATTTTGGTGAGAATTTTCGCATCTGTGTTCATCAAGGATATTGGTCTGTAATTATCTTTTTTGGTGGGATCCTTGTCTGGTTTTGGGATCAAGGTGATGCTGGCCTCATAAAATGAGTTTGGAAGTTTTCCTTCCATTTCTATTTTTTGAAACAGTTTCAGGAGAATAGGAATTAATTCTTATTTAAATGTTTGGTAGAATTCCCCTGGGAAGCCGTCTGGCCCTGGGCTTTTGTTTATTTGGAGATTTTTGATGACTGTTTCAATCTCCTTACTGGTGATGGGTCTGTTAGGTTTTCTATTTCTTTCTGGTTCAGTTGTGGTTCATATGTTTCTAGAAATGTATCCATTTCTTCCAGATTGTCGGATTTTTTGGCGTAGAGTTGCTCATAGTATGTTCTTATAATTGTTTGTGTTTCTTTGGTGTTGATTGTGATCTCTCCTCTTTCATTCATGATTTTATTTATTTGGGTCCTTTCTCTTTTCTTTTTGATAAGTCTGACCAGGGGTTTATCAATCTTATTAATTCTTTCGAAGAACCAGCTCCTAGTTTCGTTGATTTGTTCTATTGTTTTTTTAGTTTCTATTTCATTGATTTCTGCTCTGATCTTTATGATTTCTCTTCTCCTGCTGGGTTTAGGCTTTCTTTGTTGTTCTTTCTCCAGCTCCTTTAGGTGTAGGGTTAGGTTGTGTACTTGAGACCTTTCTTGTTTCTTGAGAAAGGCTTGTACCACTGTATATTTTCCTCTTTGTTGTGTCCCTGCCTTTGTTGTGTCCCACAGATTTTGAACTATTGTGTTTTCATTATCATTTGTTTCCATGAATTTTTTCAATTCTTCTTTAATTTCCTGGTTGATCCATTCATTTTTTAGAAGGATGCTGTTTAGTCTCCATGTATTTGGGTTCTTTCCAAATTTCCTCTTGTGACTGAGTTCTAGCTTCAGAGCATTGTGGTCTGAAAATATGCAGGGAATGATCCCAATCTTTTGATACTGGTTGAGACCTGATTTATGACCCAGGATGTGGTCTGTTCTGGAGAATGTTCCATGTGCACTAGAGAAGAATGTGTTTTCTGTTGCCTTGGGGTGAAATGTTCTGAATATATCTGTGATGTCCATCTGATCCAGTGTGTCATTCAAAGCCTTTATTTCCTTGTTGATCTTTTGCTTGGATGATCTGTCCATTTCAGTGAGGGGAGTGTTAACGTCCCCTACTATTATTGTATTATTCTAATGTGTTTCTTTGATTTTGTTATTAATTGGTTTATATAGTTGGCTGCTCCCATGTTAGGGGCATAGATAGTTAAAATTGTTAGGTCTTCTTGTTGGACAGGCCCTTTGAGTATGATATAGTGTCCTTCCTCATCTCTTATTATAGTCTTTGGCTTAAGATCTAATTGATCTGATATAAGGATTGCCACCCCAGCTTTCTTCTGGTTGTCCATTAGCATGGTACATTGTTTTCCACCCCCTCATTTTAAATCTGGGGGTGTCTTCGGGTCTAAAATGAGTTTCTTATAGGCAGCATATTGCTGGGTTTTGTTTTTTTATCCAATCTGATACCCCGTGTCTTTTGATTGGGGCGTTTAGCCCATTAACATTCAGGGTAACTATTGAGAGATATGAATTTAGTGCCATTGTATTGCCTTAAGGTGACTGTTACTGTATATTGTCTCTGTTTCTTTCTGATCTACTACTTTTAGGATCTCTCTTTGCTTAGAGGACCCCTTTCAATATTTCCTGTAGAGCTGGTTTGGTGTTTGCAAATTCTTTCAGTTTTTGTTTGTCCTGGAAGCTTTTTATCTCTCCTTCTATTTTCAATGATAGCCTAACTGGATATAGTATTCTTGGCTGCGTGTTTTTCTCATTTAGTGCTCTGAATATATCATGCAAGTTCTTTCTGGCCTGCCAGGTCTCTGTGGATAAGTCTGCTGCCAATCTAATGTTTTTACCCTTGTATGTTACAGACTTCTTTTCCAAGGCTGCTTTCAGGATTTTCTCTTTGTCGCTAAGACTTGTAAATTTTACTATCAGGTGATGGGGTGTGGACCTATTTTTATCGATTTTGAGGGGTGTTCTTTGCATCTCCTGGATTTTGATGTTTGTTCCCTTTGCCATATTAGGGAAATTCTCTACAATAATTCTCTCTGGTATACCTTCTGCTCCCCTCTCTCTTTCTTCTTCTTCTGGAATCCCAATTATTCTAATGTTGTGTCATCTTATGGTGTCACTTATCTCTCGAATTATCTCCTCGTGGTCCAGTATTTGTTTGTCTCTCTTTTGCTCAGCTTCTTTATTCTCTGTCATTTGGTCTTCTATGTCACTAATTCTTTCTTTTGCTTCATTTATCTGAGCAGTAAGAGCTTCCATTTTTGATTGCTCCTCATTAATAGCTTTTTTGATTTCAATTTGGTTAGATTTTAGTTCCTTTATTTCTCCAGAAGGGGCTTTTATCTCTCCAGAGAGGGTTTCTCTAATATCTTCCATGCCTTTTTTGAGCCCAGCTAGAACCTTGAGAATCATCATTCTGAACTCTAGATCTGACATATTACCAATGTCTGTATTGGTTAGGTCCCTAGCCTTCAGTACTGCCTCTTGTTCTTTTTGTGGTGAGTTTTTCCACCTTGTCATTTTGTCCAGATAAGATTTTATAAAGGAGCAAATAAAATGTTAAAAGGGTGGCAAAGACCCCAGGGAAATGTGCTTTAACCAAATCAGAAGAGACCCCACATCGTGGGAGGGAGAAAGGGGATAAACAAGAAAAAAAAATAAAAAGAAAAGAAAAGAAAACAAATAAGGAAAAAATATTAAAAAAAGAAAATATATGTATATATAAAAAAATATAGTTAGATATAATGGAGGATAAAATATGACTATAATAATGAAGGTTCAGAAAAAGATTATTATTTTTTTTGTAAAGTATTGTTAAGATAAACTAGTTAAAAAAAGTTAAAAGTGGAAAGGGTAAAAGTTAAAAAATAAAATTTAGCAGAAGAAAAAAGAAAAAAAATATTAACTGCAAGACTAAAGAATCATGGGGAGAAAGCCATGAATTCCTTGCTTTGCTTTCTCCTCCTCTGGAATTCTGATGTTCTCCTTGGTAAGTGAAGTTGGTCTTGGCTGGGTTTCTTGTTGATCTTCTGGGGGAGGGGCCTGTTGTAGTGATTCTCAAGTGTCTTTGCCCAAGGCAGAACTGCACCGCCCCAGGGGCTGGGCTAAGTAATCTCGGGTTTGCTTTCGGGAGCTTTTTTTTTTTTTTTTAAAGATTTTATTTATTTATTTGAGAGAGAGGCAGTGAGAGAGCATGAGTGAGGAGACGGTCAGAGGGAGAAGCAGACTCCCCGTGGAGCTGGGAGCCTGATGCGGGAGTCGATCCTGGGTCTCCGGGATCATGACCTGAGCCAAAGGCAGTCGTCCAACCAACTGAGCCACCCAGGCGTCTTTTGTTCCTTGAACACTTTCTTTCTGTAGAGTTCCGGAGGGTGGGAATAATAATGGTGGTCTCCCGATCTCCGGCCCGGAGGAGCCGAGAGCTCGCGGTCTCGCTCCTCAGTGCGCCCTCAGAGAAAAGCACCCAATTGCTTTGTAATTGGAGAAAAAGCACTCAGTCATTCGCCCTTGGAGAAAAGCGCCTGGTCGCTCACGCTTGGAGAAAAGTGCTCGGTTGCTTCCGTCTCCTTGGCCTCCGGCCACGCTCCGAGCTCACCCAGCCTGCGACCGGTTCAAGGTAACCCCGAGCTGAGAGCTCACTCCTCGGCTCTGTCTCTGTAGCCGGCTTCCCGCTCCGATACCTGCGAGCTCTGTGACACTCAGACACCCCCGATCCTTTTGTGACCCTGAGGGACCTGGGGCCATGCTGACCCCGCGTAGGCTTAACCCTGGTTTAGCCTCTGGAGCGATGTCCCTCCGTGGGGCAGACTTTTAAAAGTCCCGATTTAGTGCTCCGTTGCTCTGCCGCTTGCCGGGAGCCGGCCCCTCCCCTGCGGTCTATCCTCCCGTCGCTTCAGACTCACTTCTCCGCAGGTCCTACCTTTCAGAAAGTGGTTGATTTTCTGTTTCTAGAATTGTTGCTCTTTTCTTCAATTTCCCACCAGATCTGTAGGTGTTCGCAATGGTTTGATAAGCTATCTAGCTGATCTCCTGCTACCTGATGTCCTCTCAGCTGCTACTTCTCCGCCATCTTGACTCCTCCCCCTAGAGTGGATCTTCTTAACCTTGTAGTGACTGAGCAGGGTCATAGGTCACACAAAGGTTTAGGGAGTGGTCTCCGTCTACTTTCCCAGGAAACAGACTATCAGATGTATACTCACACACTGGAAGGTTGTTGGATGGTGCTCTAAGGATCTATACCTATGAGGGAAGGGGGAAAACTGGATTAGGTGGAGGGAGGAATCCAACCCAGTTGTAGTAGTTACTGTGGTTCTCAGCCAATCCCTTGAGGACTTATGGAGTTGGTATTGTTCTTCTGAAAGGTCCAAAATTGAGGCCTAGGGCTTGGGTCTTTGTACTTCACACCAACCAGCTGTTTGATGCTGCCTGCCTCTGTACAGGAGGGGTGACCTTGAACAAAATGTCTGTCTTCTAAGACAAATTGTCAGAGAGGTCCTGTGCCAAAAGCCAAGAACAACCAGGGGTCACGAGTACCTCCCTTTTGAAGTAGGATCTGCACAGACAGAAGCAAAATAGAAACACACGCTATCTTCTAAGTAGACAGGAGCACTTTGGAGAATGGTGGCTTGCTATTCTCAGGATGTCATGAGCCCCGGGAAAGGGACTAAGGGCTCCTGAAACCCAGAGAAATGTGTTTGTCCTTCCTTAAGAAGTCTAAAACCAGAGCCCCTTGAAGTTTTAACAAACACTGAAAAAATATCATTAATTGCACACTAACTAGAGCCTTTGGTTGAAAATGGATCCCATGAGGGGAGTCCATCTGTGGACCTGGAGAGAACACCTTGAATGTTCTCCCAATTTGTTTCAGCATTCTGTTGGGAGAGACGAAATGGCAGAGAAGAAATTCCAGAGTGTACCGTCAGAACTATAAAGAGGAAGCCAAGGGACTGGTTCTGAGTTCAGCTATGATTACTCATGGAAAATTATTATTCAAATAGTAGGAAATTTAAAGCTAATCTCTTACCTTGATTATTTGGAGGTTCCAAAGAAAATTGTGTGCTAGTTGTGAGAATTTTGACCTCATTTTGCTCACACGGATTTAAGAGCATTGCTGTTGTAATGTAGCTTTAAACTAAGCCATATTCTTCTTGCATATTCATCAACAGGTGATAATCTCCTAAGAGTTCTCTGTGTTAAGTCTAGCCTCAATTTCTTTGTGCAGCAATTTCCGCATCAGTTTTATGGTGTTAGTTCAACTCATTCATCCATTGCATGAGCAAAGGGAGATTAAGGTAAAGCTTTTGGTGTGGATGAGTTAAAGCCTGTATGAACTGATGTGTTGATCTCCAAAGATAATTTGGATAATTCAACCTTAACCCTGCTCTTGAGACCAAAATAGCTTTACCAGAAATATTATTAATAATCAACATTTTTTTCCCACAGATGATTAACTTGCCTAATAGCCACTCTTTTAGAAAACTAAACTGAACATATCTGAAACAGAGTTAACCTCTAGCTCCCCCCTTCCTCACTGTGTGCTCATCTGATCCCGTTGCTGCCTGGGCCTAGTGGGAAACCCTCGCTGAAACCGTTAATTCCACTGATGAGAATCTAGCAAGCACTGTGTTGGACTTAGTTGCCAAAGACAGAATATGGAAATTAAACTTATTTTTCTCATACTTTGTATATTTACTGTGTCACCAAATACTGCCAGTTCTCTTTTCTCTTTTCTAAATACCTCATCTGTATTGTCTTCATGTTTTCTACTTCTACCTTATTCTGATCCATTTGACTTAGTTATATTAATAGGGAAATCACTATGGCTGATTTAGCCCACCACCTTCCATTCCACCAGTGGAATAACGATCTCAAACAACTGCTTCATTGTTGCCCTTTTAACAGTACCCCAGGGTAAATGTTAGGTCCCCATGAATGTTACAGTTCTTCCTGATATGGCTTCTATCTGCTTCACTTGATATTTTTTTTTTAAGATTTTATTTATTTGAGAGAGAATGCCAGAGAGCAGAGAGAGAGGACAAGCAGGGGGAATGGCAAAGAAAGAGGGAGAAGCGAGGGAAGTCCCAGGACCCCAAGATCATGACCTGAGCCAAAGGCAGATACTTAACCAACTGAGACACCCAGATGCCCCTGCTTCATTAGATTTTCCTCATTCATGAACTCCTGCTCCAGTTACCCCAGACTATTTTCCTTATTATCCCATGACATTTCCCACAGTTAGACACGTCCTTCATCCCCAGGCCAACAACTCTTCATTGCCCAAGACTCCACTTAAGCACTGTCTCCTTCATAAGGTGTCCCTTTGTTGCCCCCAACCCACATCCCTTTCCTCTGTACTGTCAAGAACAGGGTTTGGTATTTAATACATGTTCAGAAAGTGTTACCCATTTCTCATTTTAGTGGATGAGAATGTTGTACAAAATGCTTTTAGCTCCTTAAAGACAGAGAAATTATACTTTTAATTATAACACAATATTAATTCCTTAGTCAAATGAAACCTAAGATACAAATTATTTTCTGATCAGATTAATTAAGTGCTTGGAGTTCTCAGAGCTATGGGTGTATGTTAATTTTTCCCTTCCATTCCCTGCAGAGAGAATAATTTATCAAAATAATTCCCTATTAGGTTCATTCTAGAATTTAATATAATTTAAAAACTTACACTCTAGATGACTATGTTGGGTCTGTTTTCTCCCCAAATCTATATAGTCACTGCTACAACTTGTATCTGGTTGTATGAAAAGGAAGGGCATTCAGGATATCACAGATAAAGGCCAGTAATCATAGGACTATGTGTGGGAAAGTGTCAGGGGAACAGGGCCCCCAGAAAAGAACCACTGTGCATTGCAGACTCAGAGTATGAAGCAAAGAATAGTTCTGGACAAAGACAGCACTGCCAACCTCATACTATGCCATTAGCATGACCCAAGGCAATGGCTAGCAGTAGATTGTCTGCCGTCAGATCGGGTGCCCACCTGAAGTCTCGTCCTCTGTCTGTGGTAGAGTCCAGCCACAGACAAAATACAGCTGCTAAGCTGACCCATGATGTGAGCAGAGTAGAAGCTCTTGGCAAAGAATGGGTAGGTGGGGCAAAAAAATGACGCCTGTCTCTATCATTATCCCCGAGTCCTTATTCCATCATATATGCTCATACCTTATAGATAAAAATAGATGTAAATAAACCCAAGATAATAGTAAAATATAAAATAAAATAAAAAACATAAATAACAAATGATGACCTTTGAGAATTGTTTACTTTGGTCTCAATATAATTTAAGTTTACGTACTACAACTTTCATCCTTGCTGTGTTTAACAACTGGCTCACCAGAGTCCCTGAAAATTTAACATCCAGCTGTCAGAAGCTTCAGCACGCCCACGGCAGGACTCTGGGAGCTCTCACTTCATAGTTTCTGTTAGTCAGATTTTTTTTTTTTTGTTAGATTTTTTGACTTGAGCATTTGTAGCGAAGGACATCAGGTATTGGACTTGTTTAAAAATGCTGAAGAAAGTGAAGAGGACTGGTCTCTTCAGCCGATTTCACGGTTTCTTCAGTTATCAGGGAGCACCCAGTCAACTTGAGAATTAATAGTTTACTCAAAACTCATTCTCCTTATATGCCCTCTAATAAAGGCAAAGAGAAATCGGCTTTCTGTTCTTAATTAGCCATTTGGTTCCCAGACGTCTGCCAAAACGACCATAAAGGCAATTTAATTAAACAAACAAACAAAAAAAGAATCATTAAAATTCTCTTACACCCTGATTTTTAGAAATGTGGGCTGCTCTTTTTGGGGTTTTCTTTTCTTTTCTTTTTCTTTTTTATTGGTTGGAAGTTTCCCTGTTGTTTCTTCCAGAATGACTGTTGGTGGGGTAGTTTGCATTACACAATGAGGGGTTAACCTTATCCAGACTGCCACTAGGAAAAGCAAGGACACCAAGCATGTCTTTAATGCAAGAGAATTTATGGAGTCCTGGAGTTGATAAAATTGATATTTGCTTAGAAGATGCTTCTTGATGCCTGGTGGGATAAGACTATTTGGCCATAAACCCTGGATAGTCACTCTCTTGGACTTAGACCAGAGTTTGCACTTGAGATTTTTCATGTCTTTTCTAGCAGTATTTTAAATTTGGAAGGTGGCTGGAATAATAAATAATAATAATTTGACAGTGATCTTTTTTTTTTAATGCTCGTCAAAAAAAGCAAGAAGCCAGGAACAAGGGGAATGAGGTAGAGGAGACTGTACCTACTATGTTCCTGCCCTTTGTTTATATTCATCTTATTTCATTCCTATAAAAACCCTGTAAGGTTAACATTATTACGTTACACTTTTACAGTTGAAAAAAAAATGGGTGTTCAGAGAAGTTAGACTAATTCACGATCTGGCAGTTGATAATTGGGCTTAAGATTTGGTCCAGCTCTATCCAAAGATGTCAAGACAGTGGCTAATCCTTGAAAGAAATGGTACACAAACTGAAAGATCAATAAATCACAGCAAAAGAAAGGCTGAAGCTGAACGTGTGGAGACCGTTTTAAATTTATCAACCACGTGCCCCCCCCCCCAACCCAAGTTCTGAACCTGGATATCTCCTATTAGTTTTAATGGCATTATGGCCTATTTTGGGGGGTGGGGAACTCATGTCATAGTTACATTGGAGTTTTTAGGGAGTGGATCTTTGAGTATTGGAAGATGACTTTCAAAATGTTATTTAGATGCATGTTATGAAATTGACATTATAGGAATATGAGTAAGTTACACTGGCTTTTACAAATGTTGAGTATGTCCCAGGGGAAAAAAAAAACAAAAACACTGAAAATGTTTTCACTGAGTTTGTGATGAACTGCTTTCTTTTCAATTGACCAGACATCTGGTCAGTTTGTTTGTGCATGCGTGTGGACCCACATACTTACTGTACATACCCTTGGGCTTAGGGGCATAGTAAGTCAGAGGGGATACTGGCAGGAGACAATATGGGTAATAGAAAATTGTGGCAGTCCTTGTGGGTATGCTGAATTGGAATGTGCAACCTACTGCTCCTGATTAAAATCCAAAATAAAATGCTGTGGGTGAATAATTTCTGACAATGTAGCTGCAACCATAGAGTAGGTAAAAGAATAGAAGATTGCCAGGGCACCTGGGTGGCTCAATCGGTTAAGGGGCTGCCTTCGGCTCAGGTCATGGCCTCAGGGCCCTGGGATTGAGCCCTGAATGAGGCCCCATGTAGGACTCCATGCTCAGTCTCCTCTCCTTCTGCCCCTCCCCCCAACTTGTTTGTGTGTGTGCACACTTCCCCCCTCACCAAATAAATAAAATCATAAAAAAATAGAAAATTGCACTTTCTTTTTTTTTTTTTTAAAGACTTTATTTGACAGACAGAGATCGTAAGGAGGCAGAGAGGCAGGCAGAGAGAGAGGAAGGGAAGCAGGCTCCCCGCGGAGAAGAGAGCCTGATGCGGGGCCCGATCCCAGGACCCTGGGATCATGACCTGAGCTGAAGGCAGAGGCTTTAACCCACTGAGCCACCCAGGCAGCAGAAAATTGCACTTTCCAGTTGAGAATTAGGCCTTCGGATTTTTGACCGTCATATGGCGCTCCACATTTCTATCTATTTGAGGGTTAATGATATTAACTTTAACGATCTATTTTCCTCCTTTGAATAAAACTTAGAATCAAACTGATGATGATAGGCAGACTATCTCTTGATATAAACATGAGATTCCTTAGGGAATGGAAACTTTGATGGGAAAGAGTACAGATTAGGGAATCTCTGACCGTGGCAAGTGCTGGGAGGCCAGTGGAAAGAAAGGGAGGGGACTTCTCTTAGGTCTGTTTTCTTCTTTGTCAAATTTAGTTAATGCAATCTGTCCTGTTGAACATATTAAATGAGAGAAGAACTGGGAAAGCGTTTTTGAGAACTGCGAAGCACTGTTCTATCTTTGTAAGATACTTTGCTCTTACAAATATTGATGATAAATAGGGACCTTGGGTCTATTGTTCAATAAATATTTATTGAGCATCTACTGTGCCAGGCACCCTGCTAGGGTAGTCCCACAACAGCTCTAATTTCCCCCTCCTTTTCCAGACCAAAAATAAATATTGTGCAAATATTGTGCAATGAATAACTGAAAATAACATATTCACATTCTCACTGAAATCATCCTCACAGACTAATGGCTTCATTGCTCAGCTTTGTGGGTATTAACTGATGATGAAATTGATAAATCACATTACAATTGGCCATTTTCTATATCTGAGAGAGTTTGTAAAAGCGGAATTAATTTTTTTAGATCAAGCAGCCTTCTACTAACAAAGGTAATAACTCATGCATTATCTGAGACTCTTCAGGTCGTTTGGAAAGACGAATTCAGGGAAGCTCACCACACTCTGACGAGGAGGGTTGGGCATGGAGTTCCCGTGATGATCCATGTGTCTCCTACTGTTGGAAACGAAGGACCAGCTCAAAACCGGATGAGCTGGGTGGTCAGGAAAGAGGCTTCTGGAGGTCATTTGACCACCAACAAAGCACATGACTTGACACATTGGGTTAATCAGTTACCTAATCTAGACTTGAGAACACCATACACTTTTTTTTTTAAGATTTTATTTATTTATTTGATGGATAGGCAGAGAGGCAGGCGGGGGTGGGGGGTGGGTGAGCAGGTTCCCTGCTGAGCAGAGACCCCCATGCGGGGCTCAATCCCATGACTCTGAGATCATGACCTGAGCCAAAGGCAGACGCTTAACACACTGAGCCACCCAGATGCCCCAAGAACACCATGGACTTAATGGCTAGAAAAACAAAGCATTTTGGTTTTCTAAAAGGGCGTGTGTGTGAGAGAGGGAGAAAGAGAGAGAGAGAAAAAGAGAGAGACCTATAGCAGATACTGTTCCATTTAGAGTGTCTTTGAAAGTCTGTTCTTAAATCAGGGTTTTTAGGTCTTGGCACCTATGACAGTTGGGGCCAGGTAATTGTTTGTTGGGGGCTATATTGTGCATTGTAGGATATGTAACAACATTCCTGGACTCTACCCATGAGATGCCAGTGGCAAACCCCGGTCATATGACAATCAAAAATGTCTCTAGACATTGCCAAATATCACCTCTGGACAAAATCACCTCTGGTTAGAAACCACTTCCTTAGCTGGTACCCTAAATGATGTAAATGACTCTCATCCTGTGTCAGGCAGCCTTCTAAGCCCTTGCTATGTGTTCACGAGTTAATTATCATGGCTACTTGATAAATAGATTCTATTATTCCTGTTTACAAATGAGGAACTGATACACAGAAAGATTACTAAGTAGCTTACAGAGTGATATCACCCAACTATACTTTTTCCAAAATCCTAAAAAGCGTTATTTAAAATGTTAGTTTTTAAATGTTGTTTCTACATTGTTTTTAAGCTCTTATTCTAGGAACAAGGCGGATCTCTCCTTGACCCCTTAGCTATTTGAAGTAGGGTAACCCCTAGGCAAGTTCCCTTGCAAGAGCAAACAAAGGAGTGCGCAAATGTAATTGCCATAGAATTAAAGAGGCTCTCACAGGGGGTGAAACACTGGGAACTCATCTATTTTCCTCCTTGGTCAGCTGTGCTGTATCCAAAGCATTAGGGCCTAATGGCTTCCCCTCCTTGTTGTCACGCTCCTGGCTTCTTGATGTAGTTTGCCTTCTCATGCTTGCATTGGCCTTACTGTAGCCTCCTCTGAGAATGAGATTATTTTCTATTACATTATGGCGGTTATTTGCTTAATGAACCAAATTCAGGAAGCAGAATAAGTTTTTAGAACAAAATTCTCCAAATCCTGAAAAACATGGTGGCCTCGAAGAATTCAAGAAAACGGGCTAAATCTCACCAGTCACACAGATGAGAAACATTTCCTAAGCATCGAGTGAAGAGGAACCCAGTCAGCATGAGCAGAGTCCCTACCAGAGTAGACAGTCCATGTCGTCGGTCTTAGAGATGCCCTGTGAGGAACGCCTCACAAAATTAGGAACCTAGAGAAGGATTCCTCTTCAGAAGACAACTTACTTAGGTTCAATCAATATTTAATTAATCTTCAGAAGACAATTCAGGGACCAATTCACTGCAGTTTGGGGGTAAAAAAGGTCTTTCAAAAAGAGTCATTTCCAGAATTCTAGTAAATTGCCTTGTATACAGTCTTGACCAGCAGAGGGCTTCCACACCTGACAAATGACGTCTGAACAGAACAAAAGGGACCTGGAAAATTCCTTAATATTTTAACATGCTGTTTTGCTGTTGTTATTACCGAAGGCCTCTAAAGTTGAGTTTTTACTACACTGTAAAGCATTGGCGTTTTTTTCCTGCATCTATTGTACAGGGTACAATCAGCCCTCTTTCGTAAAAACTAAGGTTAGAATTGTAGGAGTTGTTTTCTGCTTATTTGATTAGATAAAAAGGCTGTGCTTAAGGTGAAGGAGATTTTATAGGAATTTGCAAACAAATACATCCAAAAGAATCTGTTCACTGCTGGCCCTTATTAACAGAAATACCTTGTTTTTCCTGCATATATTACATGAAGCATGAGCTTTGGAATATGGTGAGTGTTTACTTCTGGCAACCATTCTCGAATCTGTGCTTTGGTACCTGGCTGCCAAAGAGAACTTACTTTATTGGACTACTGCTTTCTACTCCCCATTTTATATTCCGATTTTTTTTTTTTTTTAACATTCAGAGAACTTGAGATTCTGAAATTACACCCTAAGCCTGGTAAGAGCTGGTACACGATTGTTCTGGACATGTAAAGGGGGTAGACTCAGAGGGAATTCGAGGATGTTGATGCCCAGCCCCCCTGCCCTGTACATCAGAAGTGACCACGGGCTAAGCAGACAAATTCTTCAGTGCCAACAATAGAGACCTGTTGAAAGGGCACCCTAGCAATCCTCTCTCTGCTGGGCCTTATACACACCTTCACTGAAGTCTTGTGAAGGTAATGCTCGCCCTTGGAGTTTTCTCTCAGAAGAGTTCTCTGAGGGCAGGCACTTTGGGTACCCTTAGCCTGATGGTGAAGTTGAGGGCAGCCTCTTTCCTCACCATAATGTAGTTGGAAGCACATGCCGGCTAGTCTCACTTAGGAGTTGCTCATGGTGATAGGAAATACTGCCAACAAAAGATCATGTGAAGGGGAAGCTGTTTGTTTCTAAAAATAGAACTGGAGTTCAATTCTGGGTTTATGGAAACTACGTCTTACCTAACGAATTCTTCTTTTCATGTTGGTGATTGAAAATTTCATGGCCACATTTACTAGGCTCAGCCCCAGCGAGGATGATCTTAAGACAACAAGTGTGCTCTCCTCATTTTTTTTCCACACACTTTCTTGAATTGAATGTAGTTTTTCAGTATTTGGATCCTGTTGAGTGCCCAGGAGAGTGTAAAGATATAGAAATTCCAAATCCTGGAGTAGAACGGTCATAGTAAAGCAGAACAAAATGCTGAAATACTAAAAATGGGAAATATTTAGGTTGGAGTCATTTTGGGGGAGGCTAATGAATCATTCTTTCCTAATCTATGGAAAAAGTGGTTGCCTTTCTTTCAGGTTTATGAGTAAAAAAATTGGGGCAGAATTGGAAGAAGAATAGATTTGGAAGCAGGAAACCAAAGTTTGCATTGTGAAGAGACAATGTTTTATAGCCTTAGTTTCGCCACCTATGAAATACAGGAAAATTAAGTACCTGCCTCATTGGGTTGTAAGTTTAATTGAAGTAATGCATGTAAAACACTTCAGAAGGTGACTGTTCCACAGTAAATCATCGATAACAGAGACCTGATTCTGTCATGTGATTGGAGCTATAGGTGAGAGTCCTATTTCTTTCTCTTCTCCCCCAGTAATAATAGCAGTCTATAATCTACTAGTGAAGATTAAGGAAGATAATTGAGAAAGAATTTGTAGGTGCAGAACACTGAGGAAGGGTAATGTGGTATTAGTACTGCCTGTTGTTGTTGTTTTTAAGATTTGATTTAATTATTTGACAGAGACACAGCAAGAGAGGGAACACAAGCTGGGGTGGGGTGGTGGGGGGGAGGCAGAGGAAGAGGGAGAAGCAGGCTTCCTGCAGAGCAGGGAGCCCTATGCAGTTCTTGATCCCAGGACCTTGGGATCATGAACTGAGCTGAAGGCAGACAGTTAATGACTGAGCCACCCAGGCCTCCCAGTACTGCCTTAAAAAAACAAAAGATTACTTATTTATTTATTTGAGCAAAAAATTGAGTGGGAGTGGAAGGAGGAGCAGAGGGAGAAGCAGAGGGAGAGCACAGAGCCCGACATGGGGCTGGATCCCAAGACCTTGAGACCATGACCTGAGCTGAAGGCAGACACTTAAAAGACTGAGCCACCCAGGGGTCCCAGTACTGCCTTTTTTGTGCATGTCTGAGTCTCGTCTTAGAAAAGAGTATGTAGCTGGAGACTGACAGTGCTGAGGCCTGGTTAGCTTCATTACAGCAAAGGAATTGGGATAAATTAGGCAGGACAGTTAAAATACAGCTGAAGTGACACTTTTATCGTTGAAAACTTTCTTTGTTATTTTAGATGATCATTAAATTATTTTTCTTCGGCACTGACCTTTGGCAGTTTTTAATACATAATTGAAAGGTGTTCCAAGCGGAGAGTTGACATATCTCTATGATTGAATTTGGGGAAATCAGAGGGAGGGAGGAAGACAGAGACTGTTAGGTCAGCCAGGAGTAAGATTGAAGATGGTGGAGTTTGGGGAGTTTGGGGGGATCTGTACCTAATCACTTAAGAGAAACAGTTTGGGAAATGAAAAGGAGGAGTTTGGGTGTTGCTTTAAAACTTGGGGATTTCTGTCCACATTTGTCTCTTACTATCACTTATGCAATATCAGCAGGTGGCTTGCATTTATAACCAACCCTGCTTTCTCATTTCCCTAGTGATATTTTATGGTTTCCACACCTCAGTGTGTGTTTTTCTTAGCACACTCCTTGGTCTGATTAAGTACAGGAACGTCAAGGGTCACTTTACCGTCACTGTGTCTGACCTTGCTTTACTCTCATCTCTGTCTCTCTGAAGTCCCTAACAAGAAGCAGAGCAGCGAAGATAGTGGGCAGATGCTTAACAGACCAGGAACGTCTAACGTAATGCTAACTCACGTTAAAGAACAACAGCCGCAAAATTCAGACTCCATTTTTACCTTTTTGATTACAAAGGCTGAAAATATTCCATAGATAACCTTAATATGGTTCAGATGGCCAGCACATACATTGCTAACAGCCTGCACCTTCCAACTGTATTGACCCACACTCCCGCCTGAATTCAGCACACATTTTAATTCCTCCATACTTTGCTCATCCCAGAATGCTTTCTGTCATGGACGTCTCAAACCAGCTCTCTGTATTCAAAAGTAAATTCTTTGATAAGGTTCTTTTGCTCTGTGCAGTTTTTTTTAAAGTATTTTATTTGTAAGTAATCTCTACACCCTACATGGGGCTTGAACCTACAACCCTGCGATCAAGAGTCTCATGATCTACTGACTGAGCCAGCCAGTGTAGTTAACAGCTTTGTGTAGTTAAAATTAAAAAAAAAAAAAAAAAAAATATATATATATATATATATATATATATATATATATATATGACTTAGATGCAAAAGAAGCAAGTGACTTTACATACTGGTTTTCCATATTATCTGAAAAAAATTAAATCTGGCAACTTTGGGCCCAGGATCCTCTATAGCAGTGGCCACAGCGGTGTGGCATGTGTTAACTTTGACAGGGTATAAGCTCTCTAGTTGGTCACAGTTGCCCTCAGTTCCATTTGCTTTTCTTTCCATTGGTCGACTGAGTCCCTAAAGTATGTGTATGTCTCCTATTAGGTTTGGGCTTATGACTGTGGAGTGGAACCTCGTGCTTCCTGGGTTGGTCTGGCTTCTATGTTTCCTTTAGCAGGTTGGTAGAGTAGCATTGATTTCTTGCTTAGATGTGGAAGTCGTTGCTTTGTAAATTTGTCTCCTCAACTCCAATGGTCATCTTTTGAGGGTGAATCTAGTGCTTTCCCACTCTCTGGTCCTCTGACACCAAATATAGTATTTTGCCCAACATACATGTGTCTTTCAGCATATTTTCCTAGATGTAGAATGAACTGGTTGAATGACCGTAAGAGCCTAGGAATGAGTTATTACTCTATCACTGGACTTTATGAGCTCCTCCGCAGTGATGTAATTAAGAAGGCATTCAGAGTTTGCTTTATAGCACTATCAGAGTTTCCAAAATGAATAAAATAGCTTCATCATTAATAATTTGGATTCGTCATCTTTGACCCAAAGTCATCCCACACTGGAGACTGCAAATATTATTTTAAGCAGTTTAATGGATTACTGGGAGAGTAACTAATGGATTAACAGGTCAAATAAATTAATGGGTAAATTGATGTGAACATGTGGTTGAACGACTTTCCAATTGTAATTGTAACTGTAAAAGGCAGACACCCTGAGGGGGAATTAAGCAGTAGCAACAAACACTATTATCATTAGAGTTTCCGGAAGCGAGCATAACAGACAGGATGTTTTCTAATGAAACTGTAAAACAATTATAATAGCTCTTTGGAGCTTTGGTGGCTCTTTTTGTTTGTTTGGTTGGTTTAGGTGTTTTTTTTTTTTTTTCTCCTAGTGTATCCAAAGGAAGAAGCTGTGTTTAGAATGTCAGCCAGTTCAAGTATTACCATTATTATAAATAACCATCTACTAGAGGGGCAAAAGATGGACAGTAAAGTAGACAATTAAACATGTGCTACATAAATACGCATAAATCCAATACCATCTGCCAGATTGTTCAATTTGACTAGTTGTCTTTATATACCTACCACATAAATCAGTTTAAAAGGGTTCCCCGAAGCAGTGTTCCCTGCAATGACTGGGTAAAAGATCTTTATTCTTTTAAGACTATGGTTTTCATGTTTCCCCTGATAAAAATAACATACTTTCCTTCTCGGGGTAGAGGATCTGCTAACTTCACCATGTGATAAGCCACCTCTGAACTTAATGGCTTAAAATACCAACCAATTATTTAACTCGGAACCCTGCTAGACAGTTCTGGGTTGAATCTGCCTGGTTTTAACTTGCCTGCCTCCTACGTCTGTGGTTTAGCTGACAGGTCAGCTGGGGGCTGGCTAGTCCTCCATGGCTACGCTCCTCTATTTGATAGCTGGCCGGCCATTGGCTGGGTCACATTATCTTTCCTTCCCCTGCAGGCTAGCCTGAGCTTGTTCATGTGGTGTTCATAGGGTTCTAAGAGCAGCAAGAGAGGGATAGCCCATGTGTGTAAGCACATACTAAGTTCTCCCTCACAGTGGTTATAAAACCATTGGCTAAAGCAAGTCACATGGTTAAGCCCAGAGTCAGTATGGAAGTGGTCTACCCTATGACAGGGATGTAGGGAGCAATGGATAAATGAAACACCATTACTCTGACTAGCTATCATAAGTAACTTTTCAGATTCAAGTCAATTCACATTTATTGGCTATGCATCACCTCTAATGTGCCAAGCATGGAATTCTTTTATTTTCTCTTCTTTTTTTTAAATTTAATAAGACTTTATATAATGAAGGAATTACCTGGTGAGGCAGAGGGATGGAAAAACTAATTTGTGATACTGATGCAGTATTCTTTTGAATGATTTACGGGATGTATGAATGATAAGTCTTCTGGACAATAAATGCATGTGAATATTACACAAATATGAAAATACTTGTAATTTTTATGCATGTTAATTTCCCTGTCATCCTTCATTCTCCCATCTTTAAAAACAATATGGCAGGAGGACCCTCCCTACAGAGCTGTTATGAAATTAAAAGCTTAACGTAGTCCCGGCACATAGTAAGCACCCTCTTGAAGTTATCTGTGAGGGGTAATATGGAACAGCAGTGAGGACTTGCTGCTGTTATTATTGTTAAATAACAGTAATAAAGTCAGTTACAGCAGCTTTCCAAGAAGGGAGATTCTGATCCTATAAAAGCCACATATCACATCTTTCAGATGTGAGACTCAATCTTTGCATAATTGTGTGTAAGTTTTGCCTGGCTCTCTTTTATTTATGTGCCATTTCATTTCACCATACCAGAGCTTGGATACTCATTATGTCTTTCTCAATACATCAGATTTCCAACTAATTTTGTTTTAAGAAGAAGAAGAGAGCTAGAAAGTGGGTTGAATTTCAATTACTGTTTCCTCTCTAAGCCCTTGGTGTAATTCCCAATGACTGTGATGAGACACGAAGTTCTGCTTCAGAGCTTTGGATAATAGGGGATGTGGAGAAGATGTTTCCTCAGAGAGTGGTGTGTCCATTCAGAGCATTACAGCTTCATTGTTAAATATAGTTTTAGGTATGCATTTCTTTCCCAGCCAAACCTTATATATAGCCGAAGAGCTCTGTCTACCACACAATGCTTAAAGCTGTCTGTAAATCTTGTATTGGACAGGATATAATATACCATGACCTAATTTTAAAGGAAAAAATGCAACCATCACTCAAAGTAAGAGTCAGCAAACCTTTTTTTTTCTTTTCTCCTTTTTCTTTTTTTTGCTGATTAAAAAAAGAGGCAGATATTATTATTTTAGACTGTAGGTCTACAATCTGTAAGGTGTCTGCTGTAACTGCTCTAATCTGCTTTTGTAGCAAAAGCAGCCCCAGACAGTACGTAAATGAATGGGTGTCGCTATATTCCAATAAAACTTTATCCAGCAAAATAGTAGTAAGCCAGATTTGGCCTGTGACTGTAGAAAGCCCAACCTTGACCCAGAAGGAAATCTAAATCACTCAAGCAATCAGAAAAAAAAACAAAACAAAAACATGTACTTTCAAGAAAGTGTCAGTCATAGGTATAAGGTTGTGGTGATAAGAATGAAATCTAGCACCGGTGTCCCGGCTTCCTTCTCGAGTGTGGTGTCCTCAGTAAACATTTAAGATAACCAAAGAAGATTAATTTCTTCATAATGATTCCATCTGACAGCATGGGTCATCTCCATGTGTCTTTTAAATTTGTAGCTGGATATCGATAATGGTGTATTTAACCAGATTTTCGAATTTAACAGAGCAGTAGTTTAAATAATGTTGAGCCAATAGGTTATTTATATATTTTTTTTAGATTTACTTATTTTTAAAGAGAGAATGAGAGGAGGGAGTGTGCAAAAAGGGGGAAGGACAAAGGGAGAAAGGGAATCTCAAGCAGACTCCCCACTGAGCACAGAGCCCGATGTGGGGCTCGATCCCAGGACCCTGAGATCATGACCTGAGCTGAAATCAAGAGTCTTTGGATATTTAACCAACAGAGCCACCCAGGTGCCCCAATAATTTTTGATTAAAATAAGTCATAAACTCAGTTAAATACTCAAACACACACTCAACATACACACAGCCTCTTTGCTACCATCTACTCTAACACCTGTAAGAAAGGCATTTCATTTTAGTACTCAGAGTAGAGAATACCCAAAGGGGAGTCCGTTGGGTTAGAAAAATAGCAAAGTGTGTAAAACATGGCCTGTATTTTTTTCACTGCTTATAAATACTTTGTCACAGAATAATTTCAGTTCATAAGCTTGTACGTCAGACTGCTGAGTCTGAAGACTGTTGCTTCTACCTATTCTATTTGTGAGCCAGACTAGGAGGCTTCTCAGGAGCTTCGTAGCTTTAATGTCAGTTGAATAACTTGGCACCCGATGCCCAAACTCTTTGCTTTAATGAGTCAGCTCCTTGCTTCCAACAGGCCTAAGAATTGTCCCCCTTTCAACCATAACTGCTAGTTGCTTTCTTGAGGATTCTCATTGGGTCATCATAAAAGTCCTGCGAGCTAGATATTCGTTGTACCAATTGAAACATGAGGAAACTGAGTCTCAGTGCGTCTGTGGAATTTGCCTAACTTCATGAAACTAACCTGTATAAGCCAGGGTTTGAACCCACATCCGATGCCAAGTGTGTTTCTTTGGCTACTCCTACTCCTGTTCCCCCAGCCACCCACAGCGGTGATGTGGCCCTCACGCTGTGAGTCAGCACAGAGCAGGCCACGTTCTGTGGCTCATGAATTCTGCACTCTGGTACTCTCAGCATCCTTGTTCTGGAGTCCCCTGCATCTGTCATCTGGTCTTGTTCAGTGAAGGAGACCTTGGCTTCCCTGAAAAGATGGCAACAATAATCAGAACCTAGAGGTGTGGTCCTATAAATGACATCACTCCTGACCTCTCCTGAAGGCTTATGCTGTGCCAGACACCACACTAGCTGCTTTCATGCCTTAGGTCATTCACTCTTCATGACAAACCAGAGGAAGATACAATTATTCTTACTCAACGGACAAGGAATCTGAAGTTAGGAGGTGAGTCATTTAATCCTTTCCTTTTTATTTTCGCATTGAGCTTATTGTTTGGACTCTAGCTTAAAATTATTTCAGGAAATAAAAAAGGTATATTGTACATATAACTAGTGTTTTGATGATAATCATCCTTAGAGGTTTTGAACATGGATATGGCTCTAATAATAGATTTAGAATAGCATTAGTGTTTTAAATCAGAAATAAACCAATTCCAATAATCCCTTATGCATCTGCTATCACAGACTATTTCTTTAAGTGATATTTCTAGATAATTAAAACTTACTCTTTAAGTACCAAAGCTTAAATTAAAAAAATTTTTGAAGTGTTTTAAAAACCTCTTTCTAAAATAAGTGGCACATACCTATCTAAGGGAGTATTAATAAAGTAGGTAAACAATCAGAATGGTGACTTCATCTTCTAAGGGAAGGAAGATACCAACCTTCTGACTGTTAATCAATGTGTTTGTTAGCATAACTTGGGCTGGGCATGGTTGGCTCTTTGGGGTACAAAATACATTACCCTATTCACCTGTACCCAGTTATTAAAAAAAAACAAACAAACATGATTTCATGTCAAGGATTGAAATCTTTTCATTCTCTTGAAAATAAATATTAACTTTATTAATAGTTACTAATATTTATTAGTTATTAAGGCATTAATATTAAAAGCCAGAAGTCCTGCCTTTATTTTTAAAAAAGATTTTATTTATTTACTTACTGAGTTGGGAAAGGGCCAGAAGGAGGGAGAGAATCCCAAGCAAACTCCGCTCTGGGTGTAGAGCCCGACATGGGGCTTGATCTCACGAGGCTGAGATTGTGACCTGAGCTGAAACCAAGAGTCAGACGTCTAACTGATTGAGCCACCCAGGTTCCTCCAAAGTCCTGACTTTTTAAAAGAGCCCAAATGGTGGGTAAGAGTCCGACACAGTAGCCATTCTTTTCATTGGTTTTCCCCATCTCCTCCTGGGTCCCAATTTTTATGGGTGTCACCGGAGATGATGGAGTGACCGGACCCGAGTCAGCACAGGCCTCTGAAGGAGAGGCAAAGAGAAACTCCCTCCTTTCCTCACCATGTCAGTCATGGCTGTCAAAGAGTGGTGTATCCTCCTAATATTGTTCCTGATCTAAGCCAACTAATGTATGTGGAAAGAAATGGACGGTGATCCCCTTCATATAGAAAGGGACACCTAAGAAACTGCAAATGGGTATCAGCACATGGAAAAATTAAAGCTTTCTCTGCCACTGATCGATGTAAATGGAGAACGTCTTCTCAACTGTTAACATTTTCAAAAGGAAGAAGGCTTCAGAGAGGTCTTTGGAGAGGATGGGAAGCTGTTTGGATGCTCTAGCCAGCACAGTCGGTCCAGTAGGACTGTTGGCTAGGATGGAAATGTTCTCTGGTGTTCGGGGAACTTCTGTAGCCACACCTCTCCGTCTGAGCGCCACAGGGTAGGTGTGGCTACTGAATGGCTGCTTCTTGTGTAGTTCGTGTGGCTGATGAAGTGAATTTTAAATTTTGCTTGATTTTAATTAATCAGTGGAGTCAAGTTGTCAAAATAAATCAAGAATGCACTTTGACTCCATAGTGAATAGGGTAAGGATTTTGGGTTATAATCTGATGAATATCAGCGGAAGTGTTAAAGTTAAAACCTGGTTTTCATGTTGAGAGGTAGCATGGTTTGGTGTAAGGGATATCCACTATTATAATTATCAGTGTTTTACTAAAATTAATATTTATCCAGTTTTTGGTGGGGAGGGGACACCTGGGGGGCTCAGTCAGTTAAGTGTCTGCCTTTGGCTCAGGTCATGATCCCAGTGTCCTGGAATTGAGTCCTGCATTGGGCTCCCTGCTCGGGGAGGCTGCTTTTCCCTCTACCTGCCACTCCCCCTGCTTGTGTTTGATGGGGTCCATGATCAAAGGAGGGAGACTGACACAAAGCGAAGGTCAAACAAAGCTTTATTTCGTGCCAGCACCGAGAATCAAATCGACTAGCCAGGGCCATCTCTTACAGAGAGAGCGACGACCCCCAGCCTCACAGACTAGCTTTTATTGAGCAAAGGCCATGTGGTTGAACCTGGCCAATGAGATTGTAATACACAGAAAAAGTTGCAGAGTCATTCTAGGTCACACACCGGTGGCCAATTGAGTTATAATTTACCCTATAGTAGCTGTTTGAACTAGCCTATCACTCTGGTCAGAATTGGCGCCCTAGTTTGGCGCCCAAAAGGCGGGGTTTACATTCTTTGGTGGTTAGGGAGATAGTATGTGTGCTTTACTGATTGGATGTCTCCACCTGGCCTGACTCTCCACCTGTCCTTGCATTCTGGGCTCTATTATCTCCACCTGACCTGACCCACCCTTGTATTTGGGCTCTGTTATCAGGGACTGGTCGACCATATTTTACTGGTTTCCCAGACTTGCTTTTAAGTAAGTTCCCCTGGGGGGGGGGGGCAGGGGCAGTTTAAGTTTTACTGCATAAACAACAAAATGGCTGTTTAACGGAGATGGAGTCGCTCTGGCTAGGTAGGCCCCTACAGTGCTCTCTCTCTCTCTCTCTCCCTATCTCTGTTCCTCAATAAAATAAAATCTTTAAAAGAAAAAAGAATTTTTTTGAGCACCTACTTCATGCCAGGCACTGTTTTTGATGTTGGGGATGCAACAGAGACAAAGTCAGGTAATATCCCTGCCTTCATGGGATTGCCATCCTAGTGAATTATTATTGAGTTAAATTCTACTTAGATGACTTTATGAGCTGCAAGTTCACCTGTGCTACACTGAGATGTGCAGAGATCACATAGGTTTAGTTTTCTTATCATTAGGTCTTCTTCCCTGTCCTACAGGGATGGGCAAAAGGAAGAATCGTAAGTAGTGGTTTCTAGCTAGAAATTTTGAACAGAGTCCCATGCAATTATTTATCTATTTAGGTTTGGGGGAGGCTGAGGATAACTCAAACTCAGCTGATCTAAAAATGCAGAGTTATATTTTTATTTCTGTGCTGCTAAACTCTCCAATAGTATAGGAGCATCTGGGCAAGTAGCTGACCAGTGAGTCAAAGTCAGGAGAGGGGGTGGTGGGGAATCCTGGCTGGGCGGCTCCTGGGGCCCTACCTGACCTCTGCCCGGGTGCTGCCTCATGTCTACCCAGTCAGTGCGGGCCCTGCTGCCGTGTGTGGTCGGATGACATCAGAAGGTGGGGGCTCTCTTCCAGCTGAGTCAGGGCCCAGCGGATTTTTCCTGTGGCCTCAGCTCCACCTCTGCTTTCCCTGAATCCACAACCTCCCTGAGATGGGCAGTGGCTCTGGCCAGGTGGGCCACCTTGCTGCTCTCCATACAAGGCCACTTTGTTTTCCTTCTAGTTGCTTCTTCCAGCTTAAGCCTTACTTGGAATCTTGGCTAATCTATGCATCCCTTCTCAGAGTGTGTGGGAGTTTCAGGCTTCCTTCCAAACCAGAAGAACCAAGGCTAATTGAGGAGAGCTAAGCTGGGACTCTCTTTCTGCCTACCCAGGCTTTGCTGCTCAGTAAGCTCTTGGTGCAGCCTCTCTCCCAACGGGGGTGGGAGACCCTGGGTCTGCTGGGTCCATTCTTGGCTCTCCTGTCTGTCTGTGTAATCAAAACTGTCTTCTCTGGGCAGAAGAGGAGAGAGTGCAAATGACTTAACCTCTCCCTTTTCTCCTCTCCCTCCAATTCCCTGGAGTTGTTCTTAGTTGTGAGTTTTAAATTCTCCCCCTGGTTCAGCCCCAGCTTATCTGTCAGTGGCTTTTAATATACAGCATCCTGGGAGGATTTTAGAAATGTGTTGGTACTTTGTGCTTGGGTTATCATAATGACCAGGGGACTCTATGAGAATTTGTCCAGGCTTTGTCAAACACACTTCAAAGCATGAGACTCCTACCCAGCAACACGTACGTCTTGTGTCTG
The DNA here is from genome assembly GCA_004024625.1 of Mellivora capensis. Lineage (NCBI taxonomy): Eukaryota > Metazoa > Chordata > Mammalia > Carnivora > Mustelidae > Mellivora > Mellivora capensis. The sequence goes on along the minus strand of PISX010003654.1, from coordinate 38,827 downwards.
TAAGACCTTCAAGCATCCTTCCAAAAATTCACATAAGTGAGGACACTGTTCAAAATGATCTAACCCCTTTTTACCCAGACACACCTATATAGAAGGGGTATAATGAATTTTCCGAGAACACAACCACCAAACAAATGGAAAGCATTTTACTGTATTTTGTTTGTCAACGTGAACATATCACTGGTAGCAATGCCACTCTTGACACTTCTGGTACCGACAAAACCCATGTGCTAGTCAGAATTTGTAGCTGTCACATTCCTGATGATACTGCACACAGGTGTACACACCAGCCAACCTCATTACAGTTCCTGGTGGAATTTTACCTGCACACTTTCAGACAAAAATACCCATTTCATTTTTATCATTGGCTTTGCTTTTGTTTATCCTTTATGCTAGGGGTAGAGATCTACTAAGTCTTTAAAATTATATTTGTAGAAAGGTTGCATTTTCTATGAATTTCATTTCAGGCTATTTTATAAACATTAAAGATTACCTTTAGTTTGCCATACTTCTCTCCCATGACCTCAACTTCATGCCTAAATTGTAATGTGGGAAGAAGAGTGATTAGCTTACAAAACATGAGGAAAGGAGAGTGGTCTTCACCTAAATCTAAAGAATGTAAAATAAACACAATTATAAAAGACACATAGACATAGACAATGCAGTGAAATAAACAAAATGAGAAGCACAAGCAATTTCCGATTAATTTCTATTTAGCTTTCATTTTTTGTGATTTTCATGAATGCCAATTCAGGTTGTGATCGAACTGCTCCTACTGCTCCTACTGTTGGTGTTGTTAAAGATTAATAAAATTATTTGGCTAAGCGATTTGGCTATATAATGTTGAGCTATTACACTGTGCATTCCTTTAAAGATTTTATTTATTTATTTGACAGAGATCACAAGTAGGCAGAGAGGAAGGCAGAGAGAGAGGAGGAAGCAGGCTCCCTGCTGAGCAGAGAGCCCGATGGGGGGCTCGATCCCAGGACCCTGGGATCACGACCTGAGCTGAAGGCAGTGGCTTAACCCACTGAGCCACCCAGGCGCCCCTACACTGTGCATTCCTATTGATCTGGCAATTCTTACCCGAAAATTTAAGCTAAGCCAAGCAAAAGGGAAGAGATCAGAGGTGTCCATTACATTGTAAAAGTAACATCAATAACAAGCACAGGTGGGAATGTTAAGAAATATAAAGTGATAATAGGAAAACAAGCATGAAACAATTATATATACCCTAGAAATATGTTTGTGACTATTTATTCATTTGTTTTCCTTTTGTTCAACTAATAATGACTTAATACATGCTAGTGAGAAGCATTGTGTCAGGTCCTGGGAATATTAGGAAAGGATGGGAGAAAAGAAAATCATGATGTGTGAGAGCGTGGGTTTTTAAAAAATCCGCATAACATCTTTAGCTCAGCAAAATGTAAGTGCAAAAAGTAGTAACCTAGAAGCTCCTGATATGAACTCTACTGCTCACCGCTTGAGTGCTGGGGGGCCCGTCCCTCCCCCTCCCAAGTCTCGGTTTTCTCATCTGTAAAGCAGGGAGTTAGACTTTCAGAATTCTAAGGGGTCTTCTCATGCGTTGATTCTGCAAATGCCTTAAATAGATATTTGGCTCTTCCGTCTCCATCTTATTAAATCCACGTAATCCCCAGTACTTCTTGGGTGGAAATGGTGAGGGGCTCTTCCCAAAATATCAGTAGTTAATACGTCTTTCAACTCATAGCCTTTTACTTGTTCACATTTCAGCTTAGTAGTTACCATGTATTGCATGTTGTAATAGATCATAAGAATTTCCCTTCCTCACCATGAAATTTAATGGGGCATTGAGATTGCATATGAACATCTTAAAAACTCAAAAGCAACAACCGGACTTATGCTGTTTCCGTCACTGCCATAGCATTTTGCTTGTGGTTATTTTTGATGAGAGTGTTTCCCTACTGAACAATATGATATCTGGGTTAATCCAAGGAGACAGTTTATGTGCCTTCGCTAAACCTGAAGGGGATAAACAAACAACAGGCAAACCTTTGGTACAACAGTTTAGTTAATGTGTGATTTTACACAAAGCAATTTGATCTCACAAGTTTTCCTTCCGGGGAAAATTTAAACAAAAATCATAATTCAAGAAATACGAAATACATGTCAAGTGCCTTTCGGTTCGACCCTCTGGACTGGCAAAATATAAAGAATGAGTGCTTGCTTTCCCCACCCCTCAAACAGGGAAATGTGGGTCTTTTGTTTCCAGAAATTTCATTCATTTTCCCCCCCCTTTTACGAGCCATGCCTTTTCCAGAGCACTTTCACTCTTTTGTACTTCACACAGTGGCTACAACAGCTGTGTTAATTAAATAGATATGTCACAGCTCTGAGGCCGGTGCCTGCTGCCTCGTTGGCAGCCAGGGGCCTCCATGCATGGCCGTGTGCTGCCGCAGTCACAGACTAACAGAAAGGACAGGGCGGACCGCAACGTGAAAAATAATAAACTAAGAACAGAGACTTAGCTGTGTCCATATTAAATATACCATCAAATATTTATGGGATTAAATATGAGCACACTTTTCTCCTCAGCCTTGGAATATTTGAATATAATTCTAAGAACCATGGGTAAGATCACCTAGAGTGGTGACAAGCTGGTTTTAAGTGCTTAAACTATAAATTGTTTGGGTCTGAACGCTGCAGCACAGCTCATTGATTCAGGAAATATTTATTGAATGTCTGTGTGTACCTGCCCTGTGTTGGGGCTGGGAAATACAGAGGTGAATAAGGTAGGATTTTAAAATTACACAGAACATGTTCAATTCTCATAAATATTTCCAGTGAGGCAAAAAAGCTAAATATATTGTGTGCACGCATCGTTGTTCAGTATGACTAACCATATGCCCAACTTCTCTCTTCTTCATGAGAAAATCTTTGTCTTATAGATAAAGATCAGAAATCCAGAATGCGAAAATGATTTTAGGTATGCTGAAAAAAAAAATCGCATTTCTGCAGTTAAGTCTTGCCAGAGTTTTACTTTTTTCCCAAAATTAGTCTTGGCTGTTTGTTGATTACTTGGGGATTAATGTCCAAATGGGTTTTGTGGTTTTAGTTAAAGAAATATTAATAGTAGTTAATGTTGTGTCATTGAAATTTAATTTGTCTTCTTTGGATTCTGCTTCCATAATGCTATTTTTTGTTCTAATTGATTCATAAAGATCATTAAACAAGAGAATAAAAACAATTTGTAGTTAATTTCTGGGAGATTGCCGCGTGTGTGTTTTATGGTTCAAATAACAGATGTTATTTTGGAGAAGCTAAGCAGTACTGTAACTTCTCTGGAAATCAGCATGGTGATTCACACAGCAGCCCTCCCCTGTCACCTCCCGATAGCTGTGCAGTGACCTCCTGCCCCTTTGCCGAAAAGAGTAGAAAAGCAAACCTCAACAATTTTACCTCTCCGTGGGGCTGTATGCTTCAGCTGGGCTAAAGAAACCAAAAGTAGCCTGTTGAAACCTCATGACTTCAGAACGTTCGGAATACAACTGTGGTCATCTTTCCATTTTCAGAAATCTGATATTCATTCAGAAAATTAAAGGTTTGAAAGCAAAATGCCTCTCATCCAAGAAAATTCTAGCGGAGCCACCCAGCTTTTAGTGCTGTAACTCTTACTCGCCTTCAGGAAGTTGCTTGACAAAATTTTGGGGTGGGGAGTGGAATATATATTCAGAGCACGGAACGCAGAAGAAGTTATTCAGGAAAATAAGCCCTTAGGAATCTGCTGTTTCTGTTGTGCTCCAAAAGCTGGTTCTCCTCATCAACATTTGCTGTTTTCATCCCCCTGCCCCGTTTTTTTAATAAAACATTTCAAGGTAAAGACTCATACCAACTAAAGCCTGCAGAAGGGTCAATAGGATGGAAGTTTAACAGGAAAGTCGTTTAGTGGCTATGAGAGGGAGACCAGCAAAGAAGAAAGGCCTTAAGAAGGGGAAGTGATGTGGTGTGAAAAATGACAAACCTCAGGGGGCTGATGGAATCTTTATCTTAAATATACCCTGCAAGGGTGGGGGGGGGGGTCAGAGAAAGGAGAGTGTTCATCTGATGTGAAGCTGTTATACTATTCACTTGCCTAGGGGCAATGTGAGAAATATATTCCATTTTTAAGACAAGAGACTTCTATCACTCCGGAGGGAATGGGCTACACAGCTAAAGCCCAGGCTTTGAGAGAAAAATATATGGATAAAATGGAAAATATATGGAAAAATATATGGATATCCCTATGGATATAGGGATTATTTAGGTCTAAATCCTTGTGGAAAATAGGAAAGAATTTCTAAATTTGACTCCCCATACCTTGAAATGGGTAAATGGAAAGTAAGGTAATAGATTTGAGTTTTGGCCACACGGCTCTCCTTTGGTCCCCGATCTGAGCCCTGCTGCCCCCAAAACAGTTGCAGACGCAGAGATCTCAAACGCACACACGCATGTGCACACGCAAATCCAAAACAAAACAACAATAGCACCGACAAAAAATAATTGACTTCTCTCCTTTTAACATGAATTTTAAGAACTTTTGCTCATTTTTCCCTTAATGATCACCCTTAGTTATAATTGGAACTTTCTAAGTAAACATGAGAGAACTTGAGAAATTTTCTTTATTTTGGAATGAACTTAGTTGAGTTGCTAGACACAGTTGTTCCTGAGAAACCCTTAGCGAAGGCATTTGAAACGTGATCCCAATCTCTGAATACCTCATTTCACAGTACATTCCATGGTTACTGTGTATTATTTGTATCATACTTTAACAGTAAGATTTATGCAATTCTACTTGTTTACCCTTTGGGAGGATAGAATATAAAGTCAAAGCCCTTCTTTGAGCTAAGGAGGTATGAGTAGGTGTGGGCATTGAAACCTGGAAATGGATCTCTTTCAATAAAGGTAAAAAAAAAAATGCAATTTGCTGGTCCATTTTTTTCTTTCTGTGTACCATGTTTTTAAAATTATAAAATATTTCAAATATACTAAGACATATGAAGAAAAATAAATCTTATTCCTTTTTATCAGACTTAAGCAATGTTAATTGGGAAGATAGAAATATGCCATGTGTAGTACAAGATTTGTTCAATTCCTTTTCCTTCATTTTTGCTCTGCGGGTAGGTGATCTTAGCCCTGAACTTGGTAAGTAAACTTCTAGCTCATGTATACAAGTGTTTGTCCTTTGGTAACATATGCTTGCATCCTTAAACAGTACATAGTTTTGGTCTTTCTGTTGGGACATTTTACCTTAATATTATCACACTATATTTTCCTTTTACCTCTTGAATTTTTAGAATTTGGTGTTTTGCTCTTCATGATACCAGATCATTTTTGGGGGCACCTGGGTGGTTCAGTCGATTGAGCTTCCAGCTCTTGGCTTCTGCTCAGGTCATGATCTCAGGGTCATGGGATTGAGCTCTGTGTTACACTCTGCTCAGCGTGGAGTCTGCTGGAGATCCTCTCCTTCTCCCTTTCCCTCCATGCCCCCCCACCACCCAGGCTCCATTCTCTCTCTCGTTCTCCATAAATACATAAAATCTTAAAAAATAATATCAGATCATTTTTAGATGTACCTATTATTAATCCATCTAAGTGCTATGTAATAGTCACAATTCTACACGGTCTATGCAGTGTCGGTGTCAGCCCGGCAGGATGGGATACTGAGTGTTAGGAGTGGATGCCAGCCACCAACAGTTGTCAAAGCAAGACCCCCCATGTTCTCAAGCTCTTCTTAGGTAAGTATTTTAAAGTAGGGGGGTTTGTGTCACAGGAAGACACTCAACTACTCCATCAGAACTGGCTCTCTAACAGTGTAGTATCAATGTACTCCTGCTAACAATACATTAGAGTTCCCACCTCCCTCCATCCTCACTGATTTTTGATATTGCAGTATATTTTAATGTCTATATGCTGATGCATTTGAAGTATCCTCTCTTTGAGGCTTAATAGATACATTTTTTTGGATTCTCAATGAGGCTGAACATTGTTTTATGTGCTTGCTAAACATTCAGATTGTTCCATCTGTGAATTATTTGTTCATTTTCTATTTAGGCAGTAGCTAATTTTATCGTGTTGCATACTAGTTCTTTAGGAATTAAAGGCAAAGCAAATACAACTGCCCTGTCCACAGTTTGATTCTTAATTGAATATGTTGCTTATTGTCATATTTGCTTTGCACCTCACTATTAATTGATTTTTGCATATCTTGTTTTTTTTAAAAATCATGTTTAATCCAACATCATAAATGTTCTCAGTTATACTTCTAAAACTTTGAAGTTTTGTTTTGTAAATAGTTTTAATTCATCTGTTATTTCAAAATATATCAAGGAGGGATCTGCTTTGCTATCTTTTTCAAATGTAAGCCAAGTTAAAATATATATATAGGTCTTTTCGGCCCCCTTTATTTGCTTCCATTGTATCCATTGGTCTAGCTCTGTATCAGTACCACCATGTAATATTATACTGCCTCTATATTACATTTTTTGTTAGCCCTTTTTTTGTCTCAGCTCACTATTAACTCTTTTTCAAAATTTTCTTTTTCTTGGCACTTGACTCTTCCATAGGAATTTCAAATTAATTGGACAAGCATCCAAGAAATCCCTGACAAGATTTTGGTTTAGAACTACACTTAATTATCGGCTAAGATATATTGGCATCTTGAAATCTTAAATCCTTTAATCTATAGTTTTGTTAGACAGATTCCTAACTACTTCAAGGCTTTTGTTGATATTGTGAATAGGGTTATTTTAAAGGTTACATTTTCTAATGGGCGGTTTCTACTGTATATGAATGTTCTTGCACGTATACTGGTCTGTAATCCGCAGTCTTGATGAATTCTCTTATTATTCCCTGTTGTCTGCAAACGTTCTTGAATTTCTAAATTGACAGTTCTTCAGGACTAAATGTTTGTGTCCCCCTGAAATATGTATGTTGAAATCCTAACCCCCAGTGGGAGGGTTTTAGCTTGTGGGGCCTTTGGAAGGCATTAGGGTCATGAGGATGGAGCACTCGTGAATGAAATTAGTGCCTGTATAAAAAGGACTCAAAGGCTATCTTGCTCACTTTCTAATTTTATTGTTGCTTATTCTATTTTATTAATTTCTGCTTATTTTTTTCCTTTCGCTTTCTTTGGTTTTATACTTATTTTTTTCCCTCAATTTCTGAGTTGAAAACCATCTCATTGTTTTTTTAGTGTTTCTTATTTCTTTTATATACATTTAAAGCTGTAAATTTGCCTCCAAACAGCCCATAAATTATTATACATAGTACTTTCATTCTCAGTCAGGTGAAACTTCTAGTGTGATGCATTGTTGGATTTATAAAACTTAACTGTATCTTAAAATGCTTAAGCATAAGGATTTTTTTTTGCTCTTTTTGTTATTTATTGCCGATGACAACATTTCTAATTTAATTGAATTGAATACTAAATTTATTGCACTGCATACTCTTGATATATGGGTATTTGTAGGAACTTTGTAGCCTATTCAGCATAAATTTCTAAAATATTCTGTGTGCATATGTAAAATGTAGATTTTCTAAATATTGGGTGTGATGTCTACATATGTGCATTATATCTTTTTAAAAATTTTTTTAAGATTCTATTTATTTATCTGACAGAGAGAGAGATCACAAGTAGGCAGAGAGGCAGGCAGAGAGGGAGGGAAGCAGGCTGAGCAGAGAGCCTGATGCGGGGCTTGATCCCAGGACTCTGAGACCATGAGCCAAAGGCAGAGGCTTAACCCACTGAGCCACCCAGGTGCCCCGTATTGTATCTTTTTAATTGAATTGTTAGATCCCCCTTATTTAAATTGTAATAAATGGACAGATGTTATAAATTATTTTAATCTTATTACTAAATGATTCCTTTTATCACTATGTAATGATTTTTTATCCTTAGTGTTTTTAACCTCACAGTTATTTCCTTTTTTTGGATCCAACATAAAGATAGTTACTTAATCATGCTTTTGGTCTTCATGTGTCCCTTAATTCTAGAGGCTTTACTTTCTTTTTCAAAATGGTATAGTGTTGTTTTTTTTTTTTCTTAGCCACTTGTCCTTTGAGAATGTTTATCAATCTTCACTCTCAGCTTTTCAAGAATTAGAAACATTCTTGTCGGTGCTCATAGGTTATTTTGACTCATTGGGTACTCATTCTCCCTATGGTTGCCCTCAGTTGACTCCATCTTATAGGGGTTCACTTTCTTCTGATTTGTGACCTTTGGTCTTTCTTTAGAGTTTTATGGACTCTGGGGCCCCAGGAATTTGAATTACAGAAAAAATCTTAAATTTACTTTGTTGACTTGGGATCTTAAACCACTAAAACTGAAGTGTTCTATGCATGTGACACAATTCCTGTGTTTGTGTTTTTCATGGAGGATTTTTTTTTTTTTTTTTTTTTTTTGGTCACCACTGAGACTCCTGACTGAAAGTAACTTTCCTTTCTGCATTTAAAAAAAAAAAGTTTTTATGGGACACCTGGATGGCTCAGTTGGTTAAGTATCTGCCTTTGGGCTAGGTCATGATCCCAGGATCTTGGGACCCATCCCACATCAGGTTCCTTGCTCAGTGGGGAGTCTGCTTCTCCCTCTGCCTGCTGCTCTTGCTCTCTCTCTCTCTCTCTCTCGACAAATAAATAAAATCTTAAAAAAAGAAAAAACTGTTTTTATAATACTCATTTTTGTGTTTAGGACCACCCTTTGAAGGCTTACTGGGCATGAGGCCATGTGTCCATTTCTTGTCTTTTATCCTTAGGAGTTATATCTAGTTCAATATCCTCGATGTTTCTGCAGTCTTCTGGGAATGAGTACCCTAGCTTTACATTTCTTTTTGACTTCTGTCTTCCAGAGTGTTTCTCTTTTTGTCCTCCTTAGAAATGCCACCAGTTTGCACATGTGTATGTAAATTAGTTTGAAGTCCTAACATTCTTGCAAAAAAACCTGGATACCTGCAAGTTCATAAAAACTTGATTGACATCAATTCTTAAAGTAATATTTATATATAATGACTGCATGCTCCATCTCGTGCTAGGAACTTCCACGTGTCTGGTTCTAGTGTGTGGTAAAGGTCATCTGTGAGTATTAACCTTACCCTGCAAGTGAGAAATCTTGAATGCAACTTGCACATCATAACTCCAGAGTCCTAACTATCCCAACAAGGATGGAATCTTGGCTAGCAAACTAAAATGTGCAAAGCACTTTCCCAGATGTCATCAAGTTTCTTTATAGCTTCCTTTTCTGTTACATTGATAAATAGCCTCAAATTTTTTCAGAATGATATATTTGAGTTAAAAGTCCTTTATGTATTCATTGAATGTTCATTTCCTGGTGTGAAATTGAGATGTCTTGCATTATACTTCAGGTAGCGTGCATAAATGTCTCCAAAAACCTTTTCTGTCCTTTATTTTAATATAAAAGTGATCTGTTCCATGAAGCATCAGATTCTGCTAGCTCAGGATGGGAGTAAAGGCATCTTCTCATCACTTACATTTCACAAGCCATGAATGTTGTGCTGTAAGGCACTTCCAGTTAAGGAATTAAAACTACAGATGTGCATCTGCTTAAATGTACTGAAGGTCAGTAGCTGATGACATCAAATGGTCAGACATAGGCAGAGAAGAAAGAAACAAAGGCGTTGCCTGGACTGAAGTGTGCAGATTAAGGACCAATGAAAATGGCATAGAGAAGATGCTAGCTAGTACTGAGGACTGATTGCCTTCCTAGTATAACTGAGACTTAACCTTAGCGCAAAGGACTTTGTTAGCTTCTGTATTTCAGCTCTGTAAGAGTAGACTGGTCTTTGAGCAGGGCAATAAGCCCCTCCCACTCCATCTCTTATGTCTGTTGCATGAACGTTAATTTCAGGGATATTCTCTCAAGTAGCAAAGATGGCCCTAGACAGCTCCAGTATGACTCCTACTTTATAGCCTTTGATGCAAGAAAAACAGGGAAGAGAAGAAACAGATCCCCTGTTCCACCAACAGCCACTTGTTAATCCAAGACTAGCTCTGCTCTGCTTGAATCTTCAGCTCACTCCTGAGATCTGTGTATAGGGAAAAGAGCCTGCATTGGCTGGAGTCACATACCCAGTTTGGTGGCGATGGCTTCAAACCCTAGAATGACAGATGGACAATCTATATAGGGAAAAAAGATGTTCTATTTCCAGAAGAGAGGATGCTGAGAAGTTAAAACAACAGACATTAACTACAAAATTTCTATTTTCACATGGGTGCAGTGACTGAGGGGTTCTGATAGTTCCATAAATTTAAAGTACCTGGTGCTTCACTTATTTCTAAAATGTAAGTTTTAGATTGGCCCCTGCTAATCTCTCAGTGAGCACTGTGGCCCCATATAATCTCAATACAAAGTAATACAAGTATTTCATAGATCTTATAAATTGGGGGTTGGGGTGGGGAGAGGTAGGTCCAACAATACCATGGGCACTATTCAGATACCTTTGTGTGCTCAATTAATTATGGACCATGGTTATTTTGACTCATTTCTCTTCATTAAAGGGAAAAATTTTTCAGTTTCTATTATCTGTTTTGGGAGTTTTTTAACCCCATGGAAGTCCTAAGCTTCCCTTAAGACCTTAAGAACTTGCAAGGCTGCTTTTTGAAAATCACATTACCACTCACTTTAAAACAACTTCATTTTTTTTTTAAACTGGCAAACGTGGTTTATACCCTAGATTTTATTAAAATTCAAAACTTTTCCATGAAAGATAATATCAAGAGAATAAGACAGGCCACAGACTGGAATATTTGCAAAAAGCACATCTGATAACAGACTATTACTGAAAATATATAAAGAACATTTATAAGTCAACAATAAGAAAAGTAACGACTCCATTAAAAATGGACTAAAGACCTTAGCAGACACCTTACTGAAGAATATATCTACATATAGCAAATAAGCACATGGAAAAATGGATATATATCCTATGTCATCAGGAAATGCAAATTAAAACAGTGACATGCCACTAAACAATGATTAGAATAGTGAAAATCCAAAGTCTTGACAACACCAAATGCTGGTGATGATGTGGCATAACAGGAACTTGGCATTCGTTGCTGGTGGGAATGTAAAATTCTATTAATATAAACTCTAGAGTTGATATGTTTATAAAAGTATGCCTGTGCAATAGGTCACATATATATGTATATATATATGTATTTCCTGGAAGTCTTTAGAAAAAAATTTTCAGCAGAAGATAATTTTTTCAGTTATGTGTCATTTATACATTGAAGTTGATAAACTTGATTTTGAAATGAATAGAATTTAGAACAGTGGGTCTCTCCAAATATGGGCTTGCACCATTAAAAAAGAGGATGTTTACAAATATTTTCTAAAGTGTCAGGAACAACTTACTTCATGTTTGATCTAACATTTAGAAATTTGTGAGAATGGGGGAGGGAGAGAGACAGAAAAGGGCTAAATTAATCATGTTAAGTAGATGATGGCTTTTCTACTAACACTGCTAAAAACAAATAAAGGCAAATCTTAACATGTTTCTAACCAAAATACCTAATATAAAACCAGCTGTGGTTTTTATTTCTTAAAAAAACACTTGCAAAGCATTAGAACGTTTTAGCAGCAGCCGTTTCAAGAATGGGAAGGCATTCTATCAAGAATTCCCATTTATTCAAAGAAACAAATGCTTTTCTATTTTTTTTTTAAAGATTTTAGTTATTTGTCAGAGAGAGAGAGAGAAACAGAGGCAGACGGAGGGAGAAAGCAGGCTCCCTGCTGAGCAAGGAGCCCAATGAGGCACTCAATCCCAGGACCCCAGGATCATGACCTGAGTAAAAGGCAGCCACAACCCCCTGAGCCACCCGGGCGTCCCAAACAAATGCCTTTCATAAGAGGTTTTGATATGTCCTCAGACCACTCAGGAGAAGAGTATATGAATATCTTTGTCTTCCTTCTCAACTGTTTCCCCTCCCTCAGGAGGAACAAAATGGGAGTGGTGGGAGAGATTTCTTTTACACGTTGATGTTGGCAAATGCTTCAGTGATAGACTGCAGGCTTGATCTCCTTGAAATTAAGCAGAAAGATCAGTTATTAGCCAAGTGTACCAATTTATATCCCAAATTCCTTGTTCTTCTACCCCTGTTGTACTGAGAAGAAATCAACTCAGATTGGGATGCCTGACTTAAGAAACCCTTGGTAAATATTGTCCCATCTCATCTCTTCTAAATGCAAATAATGTGGATAATGATTTTTTGTATCTCAAATTCTCTTGTATTTCTTTTGATCCCAGAGGTGTATTTATTGGATCCTATTACTACTGTCTATACATGGGGTTTGTGGACTGGTGAATTATGGGAAGGAGTTTCAGTCTAACCTAGGGTTTCTGAGGTTGAAATCTAAGATCTGCTTTGTGCAGGCTAGTGATCTCTCAACATTGACCAGACACCCCTCTCTTGACTGTCACTGTGATAGGGTGCGGTGACACTGAGGAGAGGGCACAGTTGCTACCATCAGAAGGCTTCCTGTCTGTTTTGGGAGGCAGACGAGATGATTTATTTCACAGCAAAACTTAGAACCTTGTCCTCCTTAAATATTCACACACTGTCTTCCCAGTGCTTTGAGCAGTACCAGACAAAAAGCAGGTGCTCATGAAACCAGCTAATGACCACCATGCATCCACACCCTGGGCATTGCTCAGTCTGAGATGCTTTTTAGAGTGTAACTCAAAGTCTAGAGTGCATGTACCTTATTTCAGAGATAAAAATTAACTACTGCTTTTTTTTTTTAAAGATTTTATTCATTTATCTGACAGATAGACATCACAAGTAGGCAGAGAGATAGGCAGAGAGAGAGGAAGGGACGCGGGCTCCCGGCCAAGCAGAGAGCCCGATGTGAGGCTCGATCCCAGGACCCTGGGATCATGACCTGGGCCGAAGGCAGAGGTTTTAACCCACTGAGCCATCCAGGCACCCCTGCTTTTATATTATAAAGTTTACCCCCCCCCAAAATGGAATAGTTTTAAAAAGAAGTAGAAAGTCACTTAATATCTGGGCATGTTTTCTATCTGCTGTTTCTGTGCTACATAGATATTGGCATGTTTGTAAATATAAATGTAGGCATATATGAAGTATCTATACGTATATGGAATATATATGCATTGGAGACCAAGTTATACTCTCTGCAAAATACATATGTAAATTGAGGCTGTGCATCCTGAATGTTTGTTTTGCATACTGGTTTCACAGTTTATCAACTTAGGATCTGACCAGTAACTTAATCTCTTCATGCCTTGGTTTCATCCATAATAGGGGACTAATGAGAATATCTGTCTCATATTTGTTGGGAAGGTCTATTGAGTCTATATATAAAATGCTTGGAAAAGACCTGGTACCTGGTTAATGTTATAGAAGTATTTGTTATGATTGTGCTTATGATGACTTTACAGCAGGAAAAGATCCTTGGGCATAAACTTGCTGTGCAGTATCCTTTGAATTGATGTAATGCGATTTATTCCGTTTTTGGACATTCAGTCATTTCTGATTTTTCTGTATCACACATAACATTGGAATGGCCATCATTGATGTAACCCCTCACAGTCTCTATTTCTCTTTGTTTTGTAATTCTGCTTGAATTGTTCTAGGGATAAGAGACTATAATGTAAGAAAAATGAACGCATGCTATTGAGAATGAAGTTTCTTAGGAACAGTTACAGGGTGTTTCATTTAGGAAGGAAAACAGACGTGAAGTATAGTCAGACCAGCATGTAGAAGCTTGGGAAAGCTCAGCATTATTGGTGGGCCTGAGACCAAGGGCAAGTGGCTATAGCTCTGACATTACAAAATGAAGTCTATTAATCAAATGAAGAGATGGTTTTCGTTCTTGTCTCTACTTTAGTCAACTATATAGTAGCATTGGCTTACGTTTTCATCAGTTCCATAGATATTTTATATATGGTGACACAAATAATTATAGTGGAATGTTTCATTGGTACAACTACTAACCCCAATAATATGTCCAATATTTATTGGGTACTAGCTATGTCTGTCTGTATTTTAGGTGCTCCTAGAAGCAGAAAATGAAGACAAAGATTATTCCTTGAGAGACTCATAATCAGTTAACATATGTTCTGTACTAGAATAAGGGTATTTACTAAGCAAAGTTTTATGGGATAAGTGAAGGGAGTAAGGAATCACTCCTGGCCTTGGGGGTGTGAGGATGGCTAGGGATGGAAGGATATATATAGACAAAGGCCATGGAAAAGATTCTGAGAAATTACCTTTTATTTTCACTGATGTGATCCACCCAAATAGGACCTAAGAACTGCTAGAGGGTATGGTTTGGCAGCAGCTTTGGGCTATCTTCAGGCTGTGAAATTTACCTGAGAAGTGAGATTGGTCTCCTCTGTGCCTGGAGATCATGCTTAGGAGCACAGGGTAGATTTTGCTATGATGACAAACTCCAAATCTCAATGGGAGCCTATGAAAAGTTCTCTCTCACACAGGTCTAATGCAAATTTCTCCACATGGAGCTTCAGGGGTCCAAGATTTCTGTCTTAGGATGCCATCATTTCAAGATATCACAGCAGTAGGGAAGGGAGACCATGAAGGTTCCATATGATGTTTTTAAATTCAGAGCTCTGTGTGATGACCTCTCTCACAATCACCTCTTGGGCCAGAATGAAGTTACTTACCTCAACCTGATAGCCAGAGCCTTGAAAATATTTTTTTTTTCTATTGCCCTCCCCCCGCTCAGTAGAATTTAGTGAAAACATAGTATTGTAACTTCCACTTCAAGACTATTTGATTGCCATGAAACTGCCCTCCTTCTGTTCACTCTCAGCCTCTTGAGATGTGAGATATGAGACCACTGAAAAGCTTAAGCTTAAGTAGTTTAGAAGTTTTATGATAGTATCTGTGAAAAATCAACCACTGAGTAGTAGTTTTAGAGTTTCATAGAATATAATTTTATCACTATGACTCTTCAGTGATAGAGCAGTTCTGTATATTTGATAATTTGAATTCTAATTCTTCATTCCTGTTCTTTTTGGCAGCTTTCTCTATTCAGTCAATGGGAATTCCGTTCATCACTGAGGTCAAAATCTCAGAATCTGCCTCAATTCCTTTGTTTTCTCATACCCTATCTCAAATCCCTAAGCAAACTCTGGCCCTACCTTCATAATACATTCATTATCACACCCTTTCTCACTCTCTCCGTTGTTCCCAATTAGTCCAGACCACCAGGCCTCCTGCATTCCTGAAATCATCTCCTATCTCTCCGCTCTACCTTTGCCTCACTGTTTCTGTCCTTGTCTGTATCAGTTCTCTCTTACTGGGCATGAAATTACCCCCAAGCTCAGTACTCTAAATGAACATCATCTCCCTGTTTCTGTGGGTCAGGAATTCTGGTGCACCTTAGCTGGTGACTCTGCCACAGTGTTTCTCAATCAGGTCACGGTCAAGTTGTCAACCTGGACTGTAAGTCCTTCCTGGGGTGGAGGATTAGCTTCCAAGGTGACTCACTTGAATTTCTGGCAAGTTAGTGTAAGTTGGCTGAGAAAATTCTTGCTATGTGGGTCTCTTTAATGGGCCACATGAATGTCCTCACAACATGGCAGAGCACATGATTCAAGAGAGTAAAAATATGGAAGTCACCATATCTTTTATAACCTCGCCTTGGAAGTCATACTTTGCTCTCTCCACAATGTCTTTTTGTTTAATGGGTTGGGCCACTTCATTCGTAGAGGGACTAGACAAGAGCATTAATACTTGAGGCAAGAAACATTGGCACCATCATGGAGATAGGTCACTATCCTCCCAGTGATCTAGTCTCTTCCCAGCAGTGACAACTTTTAAATATGTAAATCAGATTGTATCATTTGCCTATTAAAAACTGCCCAGTGGCTTCCCATTTCAATCAGCATTGAAGTCAAGGTTCTAGAAGGTCCCCTAGTATGTAGTCCATTACTATCTCTCTGACTTCTTCTCTCATTTTTTTTTCCTTTTCCTCATTTACGCTGGGCATTTTGGCTTCCTCTCTGTTTGTAGAACAGGAAAATGGCAATCCCACCTCAGGGCTTTTGCACTCCCTATATCCTTTACCTGAAACTCTCTACTCTAGACACCCAAAGGATTCATGCCCGTATTTCCTTTTGTTCTCTATTCCAATGTTATTTTATCAGAAAGGCCTTTCCTGACTATCTGTTGAACCAGTCTTCCTTCAGCATACTCTCACATTTTACCCTGCTTCTTTTGTATTCATAACACTGATATTTTAGTTTGCCGATCACTTTAAAGTCAAACAAACTTTATAAAAACAGAATTTGTCTATTCTGTGCTTGTCCTATCTTAATACTTAAAAATATGCCTGTAGTTGGAACCATAAAAAATTGCTATATATTTATCCTACATTATTGTAAACAGATAAAATCTTGACTCTAGGCTTTCAGATGAGGAAAATCACGTATTTTGTATTGAATGGTTGTGGAATTGCAACTTTGATGTTCTTGTTGTTGAAAACTTTTTTTTAAAAAACACCTTTTTGACATTCTCTTCTGGTTTCTAGTTAGGAAACATGATAGTAGGTATTGCATAAGACTTTGGAAATGGCACATTTGAAGGTAAATTTGATACTTTGTTTCTATTTTTAAATGACAGGACATAACAAAGTAAATATTGTTCATTGGCATATAGGAAAACAACTGACTTGTATATCAGCTTTGTAATATAAGGAGTGTACTTGTGATGAGCACCTGGTGTTGTATGGAAGTGTTGAATCACCAGAAGCATACTATACTGTATGTGAACTAAATGGAATTTAAATAGAAACTTAAAAAGTTCAACATCACTAACTACCAGGGAAATGCAAATCAAAGCCATTGTGAGGTATCACCTTACACTTGTCAGGATGGCTAAAATAAAAAAGACAAGTAATGGCAAGGATGTGGAGAAAAAGGAATCCTTGTGCTCTGTTGGTGGGAATGTAAACTGGTGCAGCCAGTGTGGGAAACAGTATGGAGGTTCCTTAAAAAATTAAAAATAGAAATACCAGGGACACCTGGATGGTGCAATCAGTTGAGCGTCTGCCTTTGGCTCAGGTCATGATCCCAGCGCCCTGGGGTCAGATCCTGCATCATGCTCCTTGCTCAATGGAGACCCTACTTTTCCCCCTGCCTGCCGTTCTTCTTGCTTGTACTCTCATGTGCTCTCTCTTTCTTTGGCAAATAAATAAAGCAAAATTAAAAAAAATAATAATAATAATACCATATGATCCAATAATTCTACTTCTGGGTATTTCTACTCCTGAGTATTTCCCCACCATCACCCAGAAATGAAAACACTTATTTGAAAAGATAACCGCCCCTTTCTGTTGGCTGCAGCATTACTTATGATAGCTGATGTATGGAAGTAGCCCAAGTGTTCATCAATAGATCAATGGCTAAAAGTGTGTACACACACACACACACACACACAGAATATTACGTAGCCATAAAAAGGATGAGATCTTGCCATTTGCAACAGCATGCTCAGACCCAGAGGGTATTACAATAAGTGAAATAAGTCAGAAAGATGAATGCCAAATGATTTCATTTATGTGGAATCTACGGAAACAAATGAACAAGCAAAAAGCTGGATCAAACCTATAAATACAGAGAACACACTGATGTTTGGCAGAGGGAAAAGGAGTGAGTGGGAGGATTGACAAAACAGGTGAAGGGGGAGGGGGGATACAAGCTTCCAGTTCTGGAATGAGTAAGGCACAGCACAGGGGCTATAGTCAATGATATTGTAAGAGCGTTGCATGGGGGCAGATGGTAACTACACTGATGAAGAGCATAGCATCATTTGTAAAGTAAAGTTGTTGAATCACTATGCTGTATACCTGAAGGAAGCATCATGAGTCAACTAAAAGGGAAAGAGAAAACTTGAACACACAATACCATTTATATTAACACCCCCAAAGGGAAATCCTTCCATATAAACATAACCATATGTATAAGATCAATATGAGGAAAGCTGCAAAACTGAATAAATCCAGGAAGAACTAAATGAATAGAGAGAGATCTGGTGCTTGTGGCTAGAAAGACTCAATATTGTCAAGATGTCTGTTCTTGCCAAGAGATTCAATGTAATCCTGATCAATATCCCATTAAGTTATTTTGTGGATATTGACACACTGATGTTAAAGTGTATATGGAGAGTGAACCCTAAGGTAAACGATCGACTTGGGGTGATTGTGGTGTGTCATTATACGTTCATCTGTTGTAACCACTGTAGCACTGCAGTGGGGAATGCTGATGGTGGCAGAGGCTATGCAGGTACAGTGTTAGTGTCTGTAGGAGAAATCTATACATCGCTCTCAATTTTTCTGCAAACCAAAAATTACTCTTAAAAAAAAAACAACTTTAAAAAAGACAAATACCTAATCATAAAAAAGGAGTCAGTGTTTGATTTCTTCTTGTTTAGTCAAAGCCTATTAAAAAAGGTCTTATAGGGGTGTCTGGGTGGCTCAGTGGGTTAAGTCATTGCCTTCAGCTCAGGTCGTGATCCCGGGGTCCTGGGATTGAGCTACATCAGGCTCCTCACTCAACAGAAGCCGTCTTCTTCTTCTCCCTCTGCCTGCTGCTCCCCTGCTTCTACTTTATCTCTGTCAAATAAATAAAATATTTTTTAAAGCCCTTATATATTACTCTTAGGTAATGTAAAAAAATAATGGGTATTAAACATGGATTTTGACTCTGTTCTGTATTCTTCTAGTTGAGACCACTCTTGCTCCAGAGAAAGGCATTACACCTTGGAATTGTGTATTATGTGTTTCTGTTTGATGTATTTAATGATTGATAAATTCAATAAATAGTGAGATCATTTTTTCAACAGAACCAAATATTTTTTTCAAAGATTTTATTTATTTATTTAACAGATCACAAGCGGGCAGAAAGGCAGGCAGAGAGAGAGGGGGGAAGCAGGCTTCCTGCTGAGCAGAGAGCCTGATGCAGGGCTCGATTCCAGGACCCCGGGATCATGACCTGAGCCGAAGGCAGAGGCTTAACCCACTGAGCCACCCAGGTGCCCCAGAACCAAATATTTTTATGTTGTGGAACTCCTTATATGGAAGATGAAGGCCACTGAGTTAATATCCTCCAATGTAATACTTAGTAATAATTTATGATATTTACATATTTATTTTGATTTTTCTGTATCTTCTGAATAAGAATGAGGAGCATGGTTATTGCAGGGAATCCTGAAAGGAATTGTGAATTTCAGCCCTGCACTTGACTTAAACTCAAAACTTTTAGCATCTGCACAGCTCAAGAGACAGCACATAAATGCAGTGATACTTAAAGAAATCTGTAGTGAAGCAAAAGAGCATGGTACCTGAATCTTCTGATGACTACATATAAGAAAGAAATGGAAATTTAGAAGTTTGCTCTTTTGCTCTTATCCATATTATTGGAAGTCACTGAGGGGTACCTGCTAAATAAAGGACGCCATTGTAAATGTGGGGTTCGATGCCACTTGCCAAAATCACACTGGTATTTTTCTGAAAGCAGTGCATGCATTTTTTGGAAAAGAAAAACACGGGGGAGAAAACTTTAAATAAAACGTTCTGGTAAGTTCTGGCTTAGTAAGCTTAAAGTATCCACTGTCCGATAAATACAATTATAAAACATTATTTTTTCTTTGCTTTAGGACTTGAAGATGCTTAATCTACATTTCTGATTCTACCACGTCAAGTTCTGTGATCCTCTCTACTCTGTGTTGTGGGTTTGTGGGACAGAATGGTCCAGAATCGAGGTTAGATGATTGCAGTTCAATCCCATGCCATGACATACACCCAGGTGTTATGTATGGGCACATTTTAGAACCAGAGCAATGATACCATTCTGACCATTCTGTGCTGAAGTCACAAGGTTTTCATGGTGCTGTTGAAGTAAGAAAAAAAACGCATAAGTCCTTAACATAACTTGTGGCATATAAACTTATACACAGAAGCTTGTGTTTGTAGCTCTTGTAATAGGTAATGTATACAAAGATACCTAGGCCCATGGGCTGAAATATATCTCATTAAAGTATTGTTTGGCTAGTACAGGGTTTTTAAAATTGTGAATTTGCATGTCTTTGTGCATATCTTAGCAGTTTGCAATAAGCCCTATCATCCTATAACTGGCTTACTTTTGGGTAGGAACCCACCTTGTGCTGCCTGGAACCTACGTTTTCCTCCTACCCACAGACCACTACCAAAGAGTTGTCTTCCAATAGGTTGGTTTTGCCACAGGGGCTTGGGCTCTCAATCTTAGTGTCTCAGCAGCTCTTAACTCTGGTTCCATCTCATGAGAATGGTGAGAGTGAGCAGTTGCCTTCTTTCAGCTCCTCCAGGGTGCTGCCGAAGACTCTCGGAAGGCCTTGAAGGGAAAATTAGTTCTGAGTATTGGGCTTGCCTCAGTGAGTTTGCTTTCTGGGTCCTCAAGTTGTTTTCTCGAATGCCTTAAAAAATAGGGTGGTGGTGATCCTCATTACCACTATTTCATCCAACTTTATGAGACCTTCTCAACAAAAGATTTCGTTTGTTCTGAATAAGTCCGCCATTCCCAGAAGCAGCCAACTCTCAGTCTCTCTCTCTAACCCTGATTCACACATTTAGTACCAGACTGATCCTCAAGGCATTTGATATGGACACTCCCATTTAAGGCAGCTACTCGTAAGTTGCTTGGTTATGTGAGCGATGCTCTTTCTTCTTCGTATGATTTCAATATTCTTGTTTATCCATTCTCGGCTTTTGCTATATGGAAGTTTTAAGTAAAAGATATTACAGTCAAATCCTAATTGTAGCAAGTGGTATCCTCATTGGTTTTAATTTCTCAGGGTACAGCATTTCTAGTAATCTTGAACTGGCTTCAGATTTCAAAGAAATGAAGTCCTCTTGAGCAAAGAAGGAACATGACCTGTGAGAAAGCCCTGATAAATGGATCAGAAGACCAAATCTAGGTTTTGCCACAATCTGTTGGTGTCCTCGAGCGAATCACTTGGTTCTGGGTCTATTAGGCTAACTGTACATATCCGTGCCTCTAAGATTCTGTGTGTCTAAGACGAAAAAGACTATGTGTGTGAGGCTGAGGGATAGAAAGACAGAAGATCCTTATCTACTAGGGTCCATAGTTTTGTGACTGAATTAATGGAGCCGTTCACCTTTAAAATACTCTTTCATACATTTCATCTCTTCACAGTGAAAATATGCCAGCTATTTACGACATCCACAATCCTACTCAAGTAATTGTAACCTTCAGTTTTTCTCTCTTAGCCTACAGTTTTCCTCATCCACAAAAATGGGTCATTGTTATCAGCATAAAGATTCAAATACTGTGGCTCCAGTGAGCAGCTCAAACCTGAGTTAAGATGTCTGGTTTCCTCAGGTCATCCCTTTAAGAATAGGATCTCCTGACTGGAAAGAGAAGAGTCTGCGTTCACGCCATGGGCTCATGGCTGGCAGTCCCTTGGATCTGTTCTACGCGCTAGTTGAAAATCCCTTGGGACCCCAGCCACGCCATAGCGGACCTTTATTCACCAGGCTTCTCTGGGCAGCTGCTGGGATTGTGAGTTGGGATAAGCCTCCTTCCAGAAAGCTGAGAAGGGAAATAGGCTCATTGGCCTTGTTCTGTCTGGAAAAGGTCAGAGTGGACTGGCTGTGGTGTCAGGGTTAGGGGAAACAGGGCACGAGAGACAGGCAGGAAGGAAGGGATAATTTAACTGAACCCAATTTGAACCTTTAAGCAGTTCAGTTCAGGGACACTACTGACGTCAAAGCTGTTTCTTATTTTATAAAAGCCAGGCTGTCTGATTTAAGTGGCCCCTCTTACCTTCTGCCAGCCCGAAGTGGTGGGTCATGACCCCTTAGCGGGTTGTTGTTTATAACCTTACTTCAGGTAAAGGTTTTTCTAGGGTTACTTACCCCTTTCTTTCCCTTGTACAATAGGGCTCCAGTAGGAGAGCCAAATGACCAAGGAACTGAAGAAAAAGGAAGAATCACATTTGATTAGTTTCACAACCTTATTCCATCAGATTCCATATCTTAAACAATCACCTCTCCTATGGTGATTCCATGCCTTCCCCACACTTAAACATTCCTTTCCCGGGCCTGTTTACACTAACGTCAATAATACGAGCTTTAAACATTAGATTTTGAATAATTGCTGTGATAGTTTTACAGCTGTGTATACACAAGATTAAAAATATCTGTATAACAGATATTTTAATATCTGTATTATATAAAAATATCTGTATAACAATGAACCTGATATATTCATATACATCAGGCTTGGAAAGGATGATCTTTTGCTTTGCGTGCAGACTTGTCATTACAGCATAGTATTTCCGCTGTTAGAACCATGTCCATCACTATATTTGACACCTTTTTTTTTTTTTAAAGATTTTATTTATTTATTTGACAGAGAAAGACACAGTGAGAGAGGGAACACAAGCAGTGGGAGTGGGAGAGGGAGAAGCTGGTTTCCTGCCAAGCAGGGAACCCGATGCGGGGCTCGATCCCAGGACCCTGGGATCATGACCTGAGCCGAAGGCAGACGCTTAACGACTGAGCCACCCAGGCGCCCCTATTTGACACCTTTATTTTCAGGGTAACAAATTATCATAGGGATTCAGGTTCAACTAATACTGGAGAATCTTCCATCTGGTTGTGATGAAGTGAGTATTTTTATTTAACCTTTCAGGATCTCTGCAAGTGTGGTTTATTATATTCTGTTTTTCTAGAAGAACAAACTGATCCTTTGGAGTTGTGGTGATTTTCCCAGAGTCCTGATTCCATTTGGGCTCTGACACCCCTCACACATCTTTCCAGATCCTTTTATGGTCAGAATTCAATCACTCATTCCTTTAAACTCACACAGAACACTGTGTGTGGCTCTGATTGATATTTATGCAATTCTGCCTTGTACTGTCTTCCTATAATTATATCGGTCTCCCCCAGACTTGTCCTTTTCCCAGTGTGTGACCACCAAGAGTAAGGCTTTATATCCTTTCCATGTCCTCCCCAATGCCTGGCACGCATCCTAATTATTTAAAACAGGCACTCTGTTTCTTGGATCAAGTTAATCTATGACTATTCCATTATTTTTTGTTTATTGCTTCATTCATCTATTGAACACCTGTAATATGCCTGGCTAAGTGCCAGGGATATAGAAGTAAATACACCTGACAGAAATCCCTGTGTTCATGGAGCTTATATTCTAGGAAAAGGAAATAAGCAATAAATAAATAAATTACATTGTATCTGAGGAAGAAAAAGTGGTAAAGGGAAAGTTAGAGTTTGCAGCTTTATATGGAGTGGTCAGGTAAGATCTCATTGAGAAGGTAATAGCTGAACAAAATCTAAAGAAGGTGAGGGAGGGACCAAGTATATGTACCACTGCCTTTTTCTTAGGAACAGAGAACGGGATGCCTGGGTGGCTCAGTCGGTTAAGCGTCTGCCTTCGGCTCAGGTCATGATCCCAGGGTCCAGGGATGGAGGCCTGCCTCGGGCTCTCTGACTGACTGCTCAGTGGGCAGTCTGCTTCTCCTTGTGCCTGCCACTCCCCCTGCTTGTGTATGCTGTCTCTCACAAATAAAATCTTTAAATAAATAAAGTTAACAGTGAAGCCAAAGCCTGGGGGATTTTTCTCCTTCCAGTTTTAGCTACATTTTGTTAATATTAGACTAAAAGGGACCCTAAGAATCATCTTGTCCTTCCTCCTCTTACTCTGTTTTGTAGGTGAGGAAGGAGAAGCATAGAGAGGTCAAGTGCATAACTTCCTTTTCTTGCCCTTAGGTTGACCAATGACTTCTTAGCAACTTGCTGAAAATCCAGTTAAGCATGAACACCCAGGTCATTCTTTTATCCATCTACTTTTTCAGTAAACTCTTACCTTCCATGTATTCTGGAAATTAGTGCTTCAAGCTTGAAAACAATGTAAAAAGAAACTGGAATGTCTTTGGTGGAGTTCAATCCCCATAGAAGACTTGCCCCTTAACTAGAAATCAAGTCCAAGGGAAAATCTAAACAACAGTATGAATTGGGGGGTAGATGAACCATGAGAGACTATGGACTCTGAAAAACAACCTGAGGGTTTTGAAGGGGCAGGAGTGGGAGGTTGGGGGAGCCAGGTGGTGGGTATTATGGAGGGCACACATTGCATGGAGCACTGGGTGTGGTGTAAAACTATGAACTCTGTTAAGCTGAAAAGAAATGAAATTAATAAAAAAAAGTTTAAAAAAAAAGACCATACTCACTAAGGTATGTAAGTTTGTCAGAGCGCTGAGGTTTGATCTGGTGCTTAGAGAAAAGAGGCACCACTTTGGGGA
Organism: Mellivora capensis; assembly: GCA_004024625.1. Lineage (NCBI taxonomy): Eukaryota > Metazoa > Chordata > Mammalia > Carnivora > Mustelidae > Mellivora > Mellivora capensis. The sequence continues at coordinate 14,494 of PISX010003654.1, read as the reverse complement.
CAGAGAAGGTTATTCTTTCCAAGCAAAGGATGTAGGAGGTTACAGTGCTAGTAGGCAAGGAGGTCTGGCATCTCCCAAACTAGATTGGAAATCTCACACTGAGAAATAGCGGCAAATCCTTCAAATATAGCACAAAAATTTCATGTCTGTGGGGAAAGTAGCAGTTAAACTTCTTTTGGTTTCTGACTTGGACAGTAAAATCTCCTCATGTCTCCACATCTCTGGATTAAATAGGCCCTGCCTAAACACTGTGCAGGGAGTCAAATCTACTTCAAAAGTGTCTGGACTCCTATGTTAAATAGGTCAAGCTGATATTAACATCCTAGAAAATTAATATGTGGGGAATCCATTTTGATTTTTAAAGCAATTTGTTATTGATGAGAAAGGGGGTTCACAAATCTAGCTGACAAGGTGAATCACCTGGGAAGTGTTTAAAAAGCTATTCCTTGGTCCCCCACCCAGATGTTTTGATTCAGAAGGTCTTGAATAGGGCAACTGAATGAGTATTTTAACAAGCTCCACATGAATTCACATAATCAGCCAGGTTCAGAATGCCCTGTGACAGAGGGCTCCGCATTACACAGGACTGTTAGTTGCTCCCATCTACATGTTAGAAACTTGAATGATATACTGATTTCAATTTTAACTGTCTTATTACACCTTAGAAATGAAAAGGAAAATGTCCTGTATCATTATTTTCTCAGGTTGGCATATTTTGACTTTCCAATAAGTGAGCTTCTAAATGTTGTTTGAAGTGATTTAGATTTCTTTTAGGTAGTGGGGAAAATGAGACACATTTTATTTCTAGGGGAAAAGTAATCTACACAAATAAAGTGATGTACAAAGTCTGTGCTCAAAAAATGGAAAAGCTTGATTATTTATTTATTTATTTTTACTTTAGCGTACATAAATGATCGATGGGCACTCTTTAAAATGAGGATAATGATAAGACCAATTCTGTAGATCCAATAAGTGATTTACTGTAAGCCATCTGGTATAATTTCTAGTATATAGTTGGAATTCCTAAATAATAATAGTTGCTATTATTAAGAATCTCCTTAGTGTTTTCCATAGACATCAAGACCAGACACATAAAATAATAGGTATATATGGAGGAAGGATAGATGGGCAAGTAGGGGGTTTCACTTGCCACAGACTGTTTTACTGTGGCAGACCTGGTGGGTTCTGCTCAAGCCCTACCCTACCTGAATCAGCATAGACTTAGGCAGTGTGTTGCTTTGAGGAAATGACCAAGTGGTTACATTAGATCTGGGGTCAGGTCAGGGTTTAAGAAAAATTTTGGCATGAAAAGCAGAGTTTAATTTTGCTAAAGAATCTCAGAACTATCTCAGATTCTTAGGTCAACGTACTCTCAGTCCACCTGAAATAGCCCATATGAAAGACGCATTTGATCTTGTGCAGTGCTTTTCACTTAGCTGGCGCATGCCTAGGCCATTCTGCTGTCATCACATGGTCCTCCAGAACTTGCTTTTGATGTCAGTGAATTCATGCTGAGCCATTATTATCGTAACGTGTTATTTACCTTATTTCTGATCATCTCATCTTCAGACTTCGTGATTGGTTTTCCTGTTTCCATCTTTGCCTTGCCATGAAGACCTTCATGGTTGGTACTGATATGTGGGCCCTGACCTGTGACTCGGACTGACCCTTACCAACTTCTTCCACTCATCCCATTGACCTAGTAGCGTCAGCTGTTCTAGGTAAACACACATCTAGTTCTAATCAAGGATATTAAAAAACTGTACAACCTACATCTTGAAAGTAGACTCGCTAAATGTTAATTGCAGAATAAGGACTGGAGAAGAGCAGAAGCAAATGCTGTTCAGACAGCTTTCTGTCTTACTCAGGGCTTTGAGGTTCAGGCAGAGAGAACTGAGGTGGTTCCTCCTTGTTGGTAGAGCCTGTCCTTGCCATTCAGGATTGTTTCAATTATAGGTGATAAGAACACTATTAAAACAGACTTAAACATAAAAGGGAAGATATTTGATTCAAAAAAATCGGAAAGTCCAGGAAAGTACCAGATTGAATGATTGTGTTCATGTGTTTAAAGAATACTGTGGGGACTTAAGCTTTCTTCCTCTTTGAGCTGTGGGTTAACTCCATTCTCAGTTTCTCTATTCATGTGGTAAAATGGCAGCCAGTAACTCTAGACTTGAGATTTTTATCCTCCTATCAAATCAAGCCTAAATAGAATACTTTTCTCCTGGTGGTTGTATAGCTGAGATCTTTGGTATAGCATATTTTTTCCCTCAAATATGGGCTCCGATTCCATGTGCCTTTTATAATAAAACATTTTCTTGGGCTCCTGGGTGGCTCAGTGGGTTAAAGCCTCTGCCTTCGGCTCAGGTCATGATCCCAGAGTCCTGGGATCGAGTCCCCCATCGGACTCTCTGCTCATCAGGGAGCCTGCTTCTCCATCTCTCTCTGCCTGCCTCTCTGCCTACTTGTGATCTCTGTCTGTCAAATAAATAAATTAAAAAAAAATCTTTATAATAAAACATTTTCTCATCTCCCACCAAAAGGTGAAGCCTGTTTCCCCAGCCCTGGAGACTGGGCTGGTCTTTTTACTTGTTTGGACCAATAGAATATTGCCAGAGTTGTGCTATGCCAGTTCAGGACTCAGGTCTCAAGAGTTTTGGAAGCTTCTTCTTTCATTCTTTTTCTCCCTTGAACCTCTATGGAAGAGAAAGCTAAGACTATCCTTGTGGAAAGAGAAGCCACCTAGAGGGAGAGGACCTGGGGGATGAGACAATGTGATCAAGATCATCTTGGAGAAGAGAACTGAATTTCCTTGCTGACAACCAGCACCATGGGCTGTGACAGGAGAGTCTATTTTTGATCTTCCAGTTGAGCCAAGATGCCAGCATGTAGCTGAATGAATAATTTCAGCCAATGCCACATGGGGTGGAGATGGTCCAACTTCACTGAGCCCTGCCCAAATTCCTGATTCACAGACTTGTGAGCAATAAAATAGTTATCGTTTTATGCCACTAAGTTGTGGGATATTTATCCAGTAATAGCATAGTGGAAAAGTCGTCTTATTTTTTAATTAAAAAAAAAAACTTAGGTAAAATTGACAAAATACTTCAGGTCTACATAATGATTTGATATTTGTATACACTCTGAAATCAATCTAGTTACCATCTGTTCCCATGTGCAGTTATAAAACATTTTCATAGTAATAAGAACTTTGAAGATTTACTCTTAATAACTTTCAAATATCCAATACAATGTTGTTGATAACATTTACTCACCATGCTGTACATACATCCCCATAACTTTCTGTTTTGTAATGGAAGTTCGTACTTCTTGACTCTGCTCACCCATTTAGTGCATCCACCCCACCCCCACCCTCTGGCAACCACCTATCTGTTCTTTGTATTTATAAATTTGGCTTATTCATTGGGAGGAGGGGAGCCGTTTTAACTTTTGTTTGATTTCATATATAAACAAAATCATACAGTATTTGTCATTTTTGGTGTGACTTATTTCACTTAGCATAATACACTCAAGGTTCATCCATGTTGTCACAAATGGCAAGATTTCACTTCATTTTTTATGCCCATGTACTAGCCCCCCCCACACACACACACATACTTTTGTGTCTATCGGTGTATATATAGACCATCTTTATGGATTCACTCATCAAAAGGCATTTAGGGCTTGTTTGTTTTTTTCATATCTTGGCTCCAGTGAAAATGGGGGTGCATACATCTTTTTGAATTAACGTTTTTGTTTTCTTCAGATAAATACCTAGACGTGGAATTGCTGGGTCATATGGTAGATTCATTAGTTCTTTGAAGATCCTCCATACTGTTTTCCATAGTGGCTGTAGCAATTTACATTCCTACCAACAGTATACAAGTATACTCAGTTCTTGTATACAGCATATACAGTATCCGAGAGTTCTTTTTTCTTCACATCCTTACCAACAATTTTACATCTTGTTTTTTTGATGATAGCCATTCTAACAAGTGTTAAGTGGTATCTCATTGTAGTTTTGATCTATGTTTCCCTGGTAATCAGTGATAGTATTTTTTCATGTGTCTGTTGGCCATCTGTATGTCTCCTTCAGAAAAATCTTCATTCAGGTCCTGTGCCCATTTGTTAAATAGGATTATTTGGGTTTTTTTGTATTTTTTGTTTTCAGGTTTGTTTTTGTTTTGCTATTGAGTTATATGTGTTTTCTATATGTTTTAGATATTAATCCCTTATTAGATATGAGATTTGCAAATATTTTCTCCCATATGGTACACTACTTCTTCATTGCATTGATGATTTCATTGCTCTGCAGAAGCTTTTTAGCTTGATGTACTCCCACTTTTCAATTTTGTTTTTGGTGTCAGATCCAAAACATCATCACCAAGGCCAGTGTCAAGGGGCTTACTACCTATGTTTTCTATTAGGTTTATGGTTCCAGGTCTTACATTCGAGTCTTTAATCCACTTCAAGTTAATTTTTGTGTAAAACAGTCTAGTTTCATTATTTTGCATGTGGCTGTCCAGTTTTTTCCCAGCACCATTGATTGAAAAGGCTGTCCTTTACCTACTATATATTCTTGGCTTGTTAGCCATAAACTGATTCATCATATATGCATGGGTTTATTTCTAGGATCTTTATTCCATCAAACTAGATATCTGTTTTTATGTCAGTACCATACTGTTTTGATTACCAAATCTTTGTGATATAGTTTGAAATCAGATGCTTTATTCTTCTTAAGATAGTTTTAGCTATTTGGTGTCTTTTATGGTTTTATAAGAATTTTAAGATTGTCCTATTTCTAACAAGTGCCATTGGAATTTTAATAGGGGTTGCCTTGAATCTGTCAATTGTTTTGAGTAGTGCAGACATTTTAACAGTAATTTTTCAATCTGTAAGCACAGAATATCTTTCAATATTTTGTCTTTTTAGATTCCTTTCATCAGTGTCTTAGTTTTTAGTGTGATGCAATTGTAAATGGAATTTATATTTTGTTTTTAGTGTATAGAACACAACAGATTTTTGTTACTGATTTTGTATCCTATGACAATTCATTTATTCTAATTGTTTTATTCTAAGTTTTTAAGTGGAGTTTTTAGGGTTTTCCATATGTAAATTTATGTCCTCTGTAAGTTTAAGCAATTTTATTCTTTTCTTTCCAATTTGGATGCCTTTTCTCTTTCCTGCCTAATGACTCTGGATAGGACTTCCAGTATTTCATTGAATAAAAGTGTTAAGAGTGGGCATCCTTGAGGGTGATGTTAGATGTTAGCTGATGTTAAGGTCTTTGTTATGTTGAGGTATACCAATTTATTGAGAGCTTTTATGCTTAAAAGGATGTTGAGTTTTGTCAAATGCTTTTTCTGCATCTATTGAGATCACATGATTTTAATCCTGCACTTTGTTAATGTGGTGTATCATGTTGATTGATTTGTGGATATTGAAACATCCTTGCCTCCCTTGAATAAATCCCACTTGATCAAAATATTCTTGTAATACATTGTTGACTTTGGTTTGCTAATACCTTGTTGAGGATTTTTGCTTCTATGTTCATTGGAGATGCTGACCTGTAATTTTCTTATGGCCTTTCCATTTTGATTCTCAGGGTAATGCTGACCTCATTGAATGAGTTTAGAAGCATTCGCTCCTCTTCAGGGTTGTGAAATAGTTTGAGAAGGGTTAATACTGAATTCATCTTTGAATGTTTGGTAAAATTCTCTAGTAAAGCCATCTGGTCCTGGACATTTGTTTGTTGAGAGGTTTTTGACTACTGATGTAATCTCCTTACTAGTAAGCCACTACTCATATTTTCTATTTCTTCATGATTCAGTCTTGGAAGGCTGCACATTTCTGGGAATTTATTCATTTCTCCTATGCTTCTAATTGGTTGCTATAAAATTGTTCATAATAGACTCTCATGATCCTTTGTATTTTTGTTGTATCTGCTGTAATTTACTTCTTTTCTGATTTAATTTGAGCCTCTATTTTTTTTCTTGGTAAGTCTAGCTAAAGGTATGTCTGTTTTGCTACTTTTCAGAGAACCAGCTCTTCATTTCATTAATCTTTGCTATTGTCTTTTTAGTGTTTCTTTCATTTATTTCCATTCTGATCTTTATATTCTTCCTTCTACTGATTTAGCTTCATTCTCCTTTTTCTAGGTCCTTAAGATCTAAAGTTAGACTGTTTTTGAGATTTTTCCCATTTTTTGAGGTAGCTTTCTATCACAAAGACATTCCTTTTTAAAACTGCTCTTGTTGCATCCTATAAATTTTGATGTGTTGTGTTTTCATTTTGGTTTGTTCAAAGGAATTTTTTTTTTATTTCTCCCTTGATTTCTTCATTAACTCACTGGATATTCAGTAGCTTATTTTTATACATCTCCACATATTTGTGGTTTTTCCAGTTTTCTTCTTGTAATTGGTTTCTGATTTCATAACACTGTGGGGAGAAAAGATATTTAATATGATTTCAGTCTTAAATTTATTGAGACTTGTTTAGTAGCCTAACATATGATCTATTTTGGACCATGTTCTTTGTGTATTTGAGAAGAATGTATATTCTGCTTTTGGATAGACTGTTCTATATATATCAAGTCCATCTGGTCTAATGTGTTAAGGCTGCTGTTTCCTTGTTGATTTTCCATTTAGATAATCTGTCCATTGATGTAGGTAGTAAAGACCCTTACTATTATTATGTTGCTGTCATCTTCTCCCCTTAGGTCTATAAATATTTGCTTTATGTATTTAGATTTTCCTGTATTGGATGCATATGTTTTTTAAAAATGCTATATCATCTTGTTGGATTGATCCCTTTTTTATTATGTAATGCCCCTCTTTGTCTCTTACTACGGTCTTGGTTTTAAAGTCTACTTCATCTGATACAGGTATAGCTACCCTAGCTTTCTTTTAGCTTGCATTTGTATGGAAGATCTTTCTTCATCCATTCACTTTTTGTGTGTCCTTACATTTGAAGCATATAGATATTTTTTTTTTATCAATCACCCACTGTATGTCTTGTGATTAGAGAATTTAGTCCATTTACATTTAAAGTATTTATTGATAGGTGTGTACTTCTTTTCATTTTGTTAATTGCTTTCTGGATGTTTTGTGTTTCTCATTCCATTCTTCTTCTTTGGCTCTCTTGTGGCTTTAGGAATTTTAGAGTAATGCTTAGATTTATTTCTTACCTTTTGGGTGTCTATAGGTTTTTGCTTTTGGTTACTGTGAGGCTTACATATCTACCTATATTGATTTTATGTTGATAACTTAAGTTTGAACATGTTCTAAAACACTACATTTTTACCCTCTCTTCCCCCCACATTTTGGTTTCGGTGTCAGACTGGAATAGCTGGCCCCATTTCTGGAGGTGTTGAGTGAGATCAACCCTGCTAGAAACATATGGGTGAGAGTATGGGTCATTTTGACCAGGGGAAACTAGGATATTATTATGGAAATAACTATACGGATAAACAAACCCTCAGATGCTCACCTCCCCTTTACTTTGGTTATATTTCCCTAACTTCATCTATACTACTGTCTTCATCGAGCTTCTAATGAATAAAACCATCTCTCCTTTTTTGCATTTTTCTGTGAGAATGACACATCAGGGAAAGAGCATTGTTTATACACAAACAGATTTGGAATGCTTATAATCAGGAACTTTCCACATTTTGTGTTCTCCTGTTTTGAAAAATCTGGCTTTCAGAGTGCATATAAGCAGATGGCTTCATATGCATGCTGAAGAATTGAAGTTCTGCAGCAAAAAACAAAACAGAAAAACACAATGAAGTGACTTCACCTCAAAAATACCCACTATTACTTACCATAGTAACTTACATTAAATCAAAAGCAACAGGAGGTGATGAAAAGTCCTTATAGGATGGGATCTGTTAAACACAAAGAATTTAACATTCATGGGTTTCTTAAGTTCATTCTAAATTTCTTATTACAGTGTGTTTTGTGAAGAGGTGTGAGAAATATGTTGTACTTTCCAGAAATTAAATCTTTCATGGGGAGAGAATATTATCTTTACAACTTGTTAAAATGACTGTGAAATAAGTGGACTATTTTTGTCTTCAGAGTGGAAGGGCTGGTTGACACCTTTCCTCATTTATGTTTAAGAGATTTTTTTTTCCCTTGAACTAGGCATAATAGGAAAATCCTTAACAGGATGTGTTGATAATTCCAAACTGATGTAAAAAATTCATCTACTATAATGTTTAGACATTGCCAACAAAATGAGCCTGATTCCCATATCCTCCCTTTTGATGCCGTCTAAAATTTCTAAAAGCCATTTATTCCTCTATACACTGTAAATTATGCCAAGGACGGGGATATTTTCTCTTTGTGGTCATGGATGAAATAGACTTAGTGCTTTTAGACTAAATGCACATGAATATGAACTGCCAGGCATTTCAAGAAGTCAGTGGACCAGCACATAGAGTGAGAGCCAACAGCAGATTGTAAATATTATAAATATGGACCAGTCCAAGGCTCTTTGACTCCTCATAAGTAGATTTAGCCATATCCTGTTGATTCCTCCCACCACAGTTCAGGTGACCCCAAAGGACTCATCTCTAAGATTTTGCTTTGACTCTTTTTATAGGAAAACCCTGTATAAAATCTTGGAATGTATTAATTTCTTTAATGATCTTCTAATAAAATCTTCAGACCTCTGATAGAAAAATTTGGTGCATGCTATTTGTTGGTTGAATAAGTTGAGTAGTGTTCGGAGTTGAAGAGGGGCAAATGCAGCCTAAGTAAGAGAGAAGTCACCCTGGGTAATATGTAGGGTACACTGTACTTGCGAATTTGTGTCTGAAAGAAATGAAGCAGGAGTCTGGGATTAAGATATTCTCTGGGTATTTTCATTGGTACACATGAGTCTCTACTGAGCTAAGTCATGTTCAAGAAGAGCTCTTGGGGCATTACAGTTGGTTTCTCACCCTCGGTGGTGTTGACCTTTTAGTCTGGACAATTCTTTGTTTTGGGAGGCTGCCCCGTGGATTGTAGGAAGTTGAACAGCATCTCTGACCTTTTACACACTAGCTGCCAGCAGCACCCTCCTCCCCCAGTCGTATAACTAATAATATCTTTTGGACATTGACCAATTCCTACTTGTGCAAAATGCGAGAGGAGGATCATCCCAGGCTGAGAACCACAGGTTTGAAACATTCACAGACACCACATGTGTAGTTTTCCATCACCTGTCATGAAATACTCTGATTAGAAAATCAGTAAAATTCATCATTTTTCCAACAAGGGTGGGCTCAGAAGAAAGTTAGTGCAGGGTTTATAATCATCTGACCACATTCTTATATATGCTGGAAATAAAACTTTCTGGAGGGGAGAATTTTAATCAACTTTTATTATGATACGTCCTCCAGTCCTATTCCACTGGGGTGGCTGAGATTTAATTGTGGTCTTGTAAGTTGTGCTCCCCTCTCCCCTAGAGTATTCCAAGTGTCAGGGACACAGTACCCAGGAAATAGTGGTGGAATCCACCATCATTTGCCTATACTGGTATCCTTTGAAATGTCCATTATTCCATCTGTAGCTCAACCATTCGTCCTTGTTGGTTAGTGCTAAATTGTTCCCATCCCCATCCTCAGGTCTCCTCAGGATCTAACTGTTCACTCTGCTACTCCTCTCTTCTGCTATTTTTAGACACAAGGAAGTCTTTCTGCTGCTTTTACACTATCGTGAGATATGAGACATTTCACAGGCTGTCTAAGCAGTTGCACGTGTTGGAATAAAGGGTGAATGTTATCTAAGATGGCTAAAGTTAGGGGCCATTTTTATTTTCCAAGAAGCTTTTGGTTAAAGATGGGCTGGCACCATATTCTATATGATTTAATTTTATTTTTTCCATCAACACTGGGTTTGGGGTTGTTTCCACTTTTGCTTTGTAATCAGTTTTCATAGCAAGTGCTTTCAGGAAGTTACTATCCCTACTCTCTTGAAGGGTACCTAGTTTAGTTATTCTTAAATCAGATCTAAATGATTCTTGTGCCCCCATTCTGTTCTTCCTTTTCTGTCCCTTCCCTCCTCATCTCTGCTTTCTATCCTCCTCCCCCCTGCCTTCCATTTTCCATCCCTCTTACCTACATTCTTGATATCTTTTCTATATTCTAAAATACCTCTGTTAGAACTTCTATTCTTCAACCTCATGCTTCTGGATGGCACTTACAAATAAGAAATATTGGTGGTGGCTAGCCAGACACAAGCATTTTATTTTTTATCTCAATGCCCCAACTTCTCTTGAGTTCTGAGAAAAGCATCCATTTCAAAAGAGCAAGGCAGAAGTTGTGAGCTTTCTCTGATCTAGTCTTAGAAGCCACACAGCATCACTTCCACTGCATTTTATTCGTTACAAACGAGTCACTTCCTAAGATGCGGGGAGTTAGGCTCCATCTCTTGCTGAGATCGGCAGAGTCCTGCTACAGAAGAGCATATGGGCTGGGAGATACTGTTACCACCATCATTGGAAAATACATCCACCACATCCATGTCTGGATACTGGTCCTGTTGTTTATGAGTTGACTATTTTTTTTTCTTTTTCCTTTCAGAGCCTAAGCACCCAAATCTCTAAAATGAAAGTTAACCTCCATTATAACTAATTTCTTTCCTATTAATAAAAAGTTCCTGTTTCCACAGAGACACCACATAACCCAGGTAATGCCTTCCTAAAGTTTAAACAAGTCATTCATCATGCTTAAAAAAAAAAAAAAAAAAAAGAAAGAAAGAAAGAAAAATTCTGCCATCTTGATGAATCTACTGTCAACAATTAATTCAAATATAAAATTTAAAAGGAATCTGAAGGTCAGGGTTCCCCTAGAGCATTGGCTTATCTGGAGCATTTTTCATATAATATTCTAAGAAAGCAGTACACCTAACTATCTTGACTTCAGCTATTTGATTGATCAAATACCTTTGTGTTTAAAGATGACTATATGACAGGAGATAAGATAGAAACAGGGAGACAGCTTGTTAATACTGTGTCAACTCTAATTCTTTTTCTTTTAAGGTAAAATAAAAGGCACTTTTAATAACAACTACTAAACTTAATGCTTCTGAATCAGGGTCAATCATTTCCTTTTTAAATGGAAGGTCGTAAAGAATGGTCTCAACCCTTAATATGTACATAGATTTAAAGTTTTAGAAGGCGTATTTTTTCAATGTTTAAGTGGACAGATGGCATAATTACTACAAGCACCAATGTGTTGGAGTAGAACAATATATTATGCACAGAGCATAATAAATAAAGTCGGATAATAACATCCTGTAACTGTAGGCCACCATAGGTCAGTAAGTGTGTTGTTATAAAAAAAATAATAAGTATAATAATTCTTCCTATTCTGGACACTTACCAATTGGAATACCAGTTGTTGAACTCGTCATCATAGGCTGGAATCAAATATGGCAGTGGAGAGAAAGATAAGTCAGTTTATTTATTCTTTTAAAGATTTTATTTATTTGAGAAAGAGTGAGCAACCACAAATGGGAGGTGGTGGGGGCTGCAGAGGAGAGAGAAGCGGGGAGCCCAACTCGGGTCTCAATCCCAGGGATCATGACCTGAGCCGAAGGCAGACACTTAACCAACTGAGCCACCCAGGCGTCCCAACAAGTCAGTTTAGAACAACTCTCAGAGAGTTGTCAAGAATTTCAGTATCTTGACAATGTGTTTCAAAGTCTTAAAGGGTATCTCCTTTATCACAACTATTTTTCTCTTTGAATCCTGTCACTCATAATAGGCAGTTATTAAGACATTGACTTCTTGATTTTGAAACCTATGACAGATAAGCAAGTAACATTTATTTAAAAAGTTAAGATGAGGGGCACTTGGGTGGCTCAGTCAGTTAATGATCGGCCTTCGGCTCAGTTTATGATCTCTGGGTTCTCGGATCCAGCTCCATGTCAGGCTCCCTGCTCAGTGGGGAACCTGCTTCTCCCTCTGCCTCTGCAGTCTACAGTTCCCCCCTGCTTGAGCACCTGTTCTCTTTCTCTTTCTCCCTCTGTCAAATAAATAAATAAAATCTTAAAAAAAAAAAAAGTTAAGATGATATTCCATATACAGTTCACCTTGGAACAACACTGATTTAACTGCATGGGTCCCCTTTCATGTGGATTCTCTTTCAGTAAATACAATATTATAAATGTGTTTTCCTTATGTTTTTATTTTTCTTTCCCTAGCTTGCTTTATTGTAAGAACATAGAACATACCACATAAAACATAGTATGTTATTATCCATAAGACTTTCAGTCAACAGTAGGCTATTAGCAGTTAAGTTTTGTGTGGGGGGGGGAGTCTAAATTAAACACAGTTTTCAGTTGCACAGTGGATCAGTGCTCCTAAACTCAGTGTTACTCAAGGTTCAACTGGAGTTCGAAAAACCACTGTACAAGAAGTCGGAAAATTTGCAAAGCCTGACTTGGAGTCTGCAACTCAGTCACCTTGGGTAGGCACCTATCCTGCCCAAGCTATAATTTGCTTATGCAATACTCTGATTCCTTCCAATTCTTAAGTTCTACCCCTATTAAATTGTCTGTAAATACCAAGTTTTTTTGGTGACTGATGTTAAAAGAGACTTTCAGCAGCACTAGCCCCTGGGCGTACATATTTTTAAACTCTCATTTCAGTCCTTTTCCCCCTTTACCTTGCCAGCTCAAGACTTGATGCTATACGCCCATTTAAAAACTTGAAGTCTTCACATTTATGATTGGCTTAAAAGTACTGCCTGTTTAAACCATGAATAGAAGAGAAACAGAACTTGTTGGCATACTGAGCTTCTTTTAAAGTTAACTGCCTTTTTTTTTTTTTTTTTTTTTTTTTTGATAGCGAGGTGAAAACATACAAGTGGGGAGGGGCAGAGGGAGCGGAGGAGAGAGGATCTCAAGCAGGCTCCATACCAGTGTGAGACCAACACAGGGCTGGATCTCAGGGTCCCAGAGATCATGACCTGAGCCAAAAACAACAGTCAGATGGCTCACCGACTGAGCCACTCAGGGGCCCCTCAAGTTCAGTGTCTTGGGCCGAGAGATGACTCCTGGGAAATCACCTTTTCAATGTAGCCATGGAATTCCTATGTCATATCTCATTTGAACATTGGTCTGTAGCATCCTCTGAGGTGTACTGGGTAGAGAGAATTTTATGCCCAGTATTATGGAATGATTATTTTTTTTAAATGCCCTGAAAATGTGGCATCAAATTTAGAACTATATTGAGTGTGATAGAAATTCAAGGAAAAAAAAATTGGGCAAAACCCCAGCATGATTATTAGTGGAGCCCCAAAGAGAAATAGTATGACATAGCACATGAAGGATTGCATGGAGGGAAGCAAGTCCTGCAATTGCAGATGGGGCCAGGTAGGAACTGGCATATGAAATCTAGCTGTGCTTGTGACACTACCAGTGAGATCAGATCCCTTTTACTTTTTTTCTTCATGGGTTTATAACCTTCTAAAAATAATTCTTTGTAGCTGGAGGTTCAGAAAGCTTAATTTGCATTAATACATAATGTGTGGTGAATGTGAATATCAGAGCTTTTTATCTGTGCCTCTGAGAGGGAAGCAGAGACAATAACCAAACCTTGTAACTAGCTCAAAGACAGACAGGTAGGGAATTAATTTCTATTCCCTTTTGCAGCAGGAGGAGGCTGGAGGAGGCTGAGGCATAGCATGATTATTCCCTCGCTTCTCAGGAGGATACCCAGCAAGACACTCAAGAAGAATGACAGGATGTTTGTGGAAAGCTCTGTTATCCACCTCAGGCTTACTCATGCTAAGTGGTTCGAGCTTTGTTTGGTTCTATGTCATGAAGTCTCCTGTGGGGAACCTGGCTTTGCAGCCAGCAGGGCAGGACTCAGAATTAGGAGTTGGAGATTAAAGAGATTCTAGGCGGCTGCCCCAGAGAAACTGTCCTCCTACCCCATCCCTCAACCCAAGTCTCAAAGCCCTCAACCCCAGGGAACAGGTGATATGGGCGGTGGTGGTAGCTGTAGCTGTGTCCCTCCGGGAACCTCTTCCAATCTCCACAAAGCATGCAGCATTTCATACGCAACTGAAAACAAACTGGGGATTATGCCCACAACAAGCGCTTGTGAGTTTATCCTGAGGTCTTTATAAAGTGTTTCACATGTGGAACAGTCTCATGGTCACTGATTTTGAACAACCAAGAATCCTGTTTGGGTAAAACACATTAGCCTAATACATCCTCCATTAATGCTGGTTTGTTTTTTTTTTTTACTTTATTTTTTTTTAATTTTTATTTTTTATAAGCAAATTTTTATCCCCAGGGATACATGTCTGTGAATCGCCAGGTTTATACACTTCACAGCACTAACCATAGCACATACCCTCCCCAATGTCCATTACCCCACCCCCCTTTCCCGACCCCCTCCCCCCAGCAACCCTCAGTTTGTTTTGTGAGATTAAGAGTCACTTATGGTTTGTCTCCCTCCCAATCCCATCTTGTTTCTTTTCTTCTTTTTCTGCCCC